>VXBU01005720.1:1353118-1368180 GCA_013400315.1 Bombycilla garrulus
AAAAGCAAACTATCAAAGGTAATGAAGTACCTATGGGTGTGTGTGCTCTGATCTTACAGATCTCTGCAGAAACAGCAGGTGTTCACAAAAGGGTCAACCCCTGCTTAGCAAGAGCCCCAAAATCTTTAGAGAGGCAGCGAAGATTCAGTAAGAGAAAATGAGGAAGACCTTTGTGAGGCTGAGACACCCCAAACTGGAGCACAGGCCTGCAGAGAACACAGGGACACCCTGAGAGCCCTCCCACGGGGCCCAGAGGAGTTCTCACCATCTGGGCTTGGAACCCAGGGCAGGAGGTTTGCTGCAATTTAATAATGTCATTGTTCCTTTGGTTTCAGGTGGCAGGGGATTTCCGTGTGTGGAATAAACGAGGCATCCATCAGACAAAGGTGTCAAGTCACACCAGGCTTAGGAGCAACACTGGTGAACAGATTAGGATAGAAATGGAGGATAGTCTATCCAGCTGAAAATGACTGCAATTAATCCATATTAGAAACTAGAGGAGTTTCTATCCCAGACATTGTATTTTCAGCCAACAGCACTTCCCTCCACAGCCAAACAGTGGTATTGGAGTTCAATACTTCCTCAGCAGAAAAGGCAACACCAGCCACTGTGGATCACTCAGGCAATTTCCCTATGGATTTTCACCTTCCCTGTTCCATGAACTATTCAGAAAATTGAGCTGAGGGATTGCTAGAGGTGAGGACCATGCCTCTCAGCTTGAAATCAGGACCTGCTCAAGTAGTAAACAGTTTAATGATTTCAGTCCGACTCCTGTTTGCAACACAGGGAAAACTTGTCTCCTTCTGATGTGGGAGGAATGAAATTCTGGGACTGTACTTCCAGTCTTGTGCACAGTGAGACACTTTCACATGGTGTGCACCTTAAAAGCTGGAGTCTTGCCAGTATAACTGGCTTGGTGTGACACCAGGGAAATTTAGGAGCTGCTTTGTATTGTTATTTTACAAGCCCTTATACAGTGTTTGTTTTAAATGATGTGCTGTGTGATTTAGTGGTGTCTGCTGAAATGATGAAAGCCAGTGCCTGCTGTGCTGTGTGACTGCTGTTTTCTCCTGGAGATGAGATAACACTTTCCACTGGAGTTTCCCAAAAGGCAGCAGCAGCTTTAGCCTCTGAGGCATCAGATCTGCTCAGAACTCCCAAAACTAAAACCCAGGGAAATGATGGTGCTTTTAGACCTGACCTGCATGTCATTTAGCAGGGTGGCTCCTCAGATGCTGGCTGGCAGCAGGTAGCTGCCTTGGCAGAGGACACACCTCAGTGACCAGGTGGAGACAGCAGCCCTGCTGTGGGAACCATTCCCAGGGCACCTCCCTACCCTGCTAACAGCAGCCAGGGGGTTGCTCTGTGCTCATGGGATGAGGCTCAGGCTTTTATTACTAAGCCTTTTGAAGGCCATGGGAACATGATTTGTGGTGCCAATGCTCAGGCCAACCCCTACTCCCTGTTGTGCGAGCTGGGACATGAAGGGGCTCCTGCCTGGGCAGCTGTGCTGAGCAGGGCAGATCTGGGTAGTGCATATTTCTCTAACAGTGAGAACCAAAACCTCTGCCCCAGAGGACAGGTGGGAAAAGAAAGAATTACTTTTTATCAAATGATAGGCTCTAGCTTCCTTAAGAGCAATACAGGATCATCCCCAAGAACTCAAAAGCTTATGAAATTCCTGCCCTGTGTAACTTCCAGGTTGCTAGGGAGTGAAAGAGTTGGAAATAACAGGAGCCTGGGGATTTTGATGCTGCTCAAGAAATCTAATCCAAAAACTTCTTTCTGCTGATGCCCAGGATCAGGTGCTTCACTGAAGATGTACTAAGCCTTACAAGAGCTGAACAAGGGATAATGTAACTCCACCACTTCTACTCAAGACTTCAGCCTAATCCCAATTTAGCATAGTTTCATCTATACACTTGAGCATTGGGATTTATACCCCCTATACAACTTTTTACTAAGTAGATTCATTCTGCATTGAAACATCCAGTGACTCTTTGCACCTCCCTAAATTCTGGCCCTTTGTAGAAATCGCCCATTTATAATAGAGGCACATCAAGGCTTTGGAAAAACTTCCTTTCTCTAGCGAACCCTCTTTGCCTTCTGGTTCAAAGAAGCATCTGGTCACAGGTCAGTGATGAACCAGAAGGCATCTGAAGAGGAGCAACCCTTCAGGGAGTGCCCATTTCCTCGGGGATGGTGACAGTGATGGCTGTGTGGGATCACTGTGCTGACAGGGACTGGATGGGATGCTGAGTCCCAGGCCCTGACAACAGAGGCCACTTCATCACATCATCTCTTTCACACTCTCTTCCAGATGTATCTTTGCTGTAAACTGGCAGTATTTTTGTCTCTGGTATTCTGGCATTAACACTGCTCTGTTCCCAAATCTTCTTACTTTAATGGCTAAACACTGTCTTATTTCCAGGCTAGATTAATTCATGGTTAATCTGTGTTTTGCTCCTAGCCAATGCATTCCTCTCTCACTGCTCTGTACTCCCATATGGTATTTTTAGACAGCAATCAGCTCATCTCTTGGTCTGTGATTTGCCAGACTAAACAAGCCAAACTCTTCCAGTCCCATTTCCTACAGTACATTCCACTTTCCTTTAATCTCTCGGTTCAAGTTCACCTTTGCTGGATGGGACTCTCTGGGCTGGTGCTGTTTCAGACACAGCTGGCATGGATATTTCACCTTCCTTTGAAGGCACCCTTCCTCTGACAAACCCCAACATCACAGCATTTCCACAGCTGCAGCACGGGGGCACTTCCCATCAGCAGCCAACACAAAAGGAAATCATCTCATTTGTTTTTAACTGCTGTCTGTTACTCTACTTTGAAAAAGTTCTGCTATTAGTCCAAGAAAGCACATGACCTCTCCCTTCATGTTTTTAAATTTTAGAAATGAATGCTGCAATATGTTTAACACTATAAAATTTTTCCAACAAAAAATTGTTTCATTACAACTGCTCTGAGCGTGCTTGCTCCAATTCTTCCCACAGGTTCGGCACACAGCTCCCAGCACTCTGCCAGCCTGACTGTTGATCTTGGATGAACAAAAGAGCTGTTCCTGAAGAGCAGCTGTAGGAGAGAAAGAGATGTGGAGCCCTGGCTTTGCCCACATCAAGTGAGCTCCTCACTGCATGGCCCTCAAGACTCTGAGGGGCTTGTACAGCACAGAAACAGAGCTGCTGAGCCCACTTTGCACATGGCTGATCAAAACCAAACCTTGGTGCTACCAGAACTGCAGTGTAACTGTCCAATAGATAGGTCTGGGGGTATCACTGCCACCAAAGTGACATTCCCCACTTTGCTGGGCACTGAGCTCAGCTAGGCCAACCTCGCCAGCAGCCTGTGCCACCCCAGTTCTCTCTGGAAGTGTGTTTGTACAGCAGGAGAGAGCAAGAGCATTGCCAAGAAGGTACCAACAGTCTGACAGGACCAATGGGAGGTTTGGTGCTAGAAATTCCAACTCACTATTGCTCTTGAACTTACTTGTGCTCTCAATGATGCCCAAGGAAACTTTTTCTCAGTAGCATTTGTATGCCATGAATTCACACAAAGGGCCTTTTTTTGGTTTTACACAGCAATATCCACTCCCAGTGCCCTGTATATTTCCATGTTTTATCAGCAGATGGGTTTTTAGGCACAAAGTCCTTGTCTGAAGGAGGAGCAGTGCCCACCAGGAGCGTGTGAGGTGTCTGCCTGTGCAAAAGCCACCAGTGACATTGCTGCCAGGGAGGCTGGGCTACCAGGGCACTGGCAGGAGCAGCTCTGAAATCCACATGCCCAGGTTTTAGAGATCCTTCTCCAGCCTGCCTGGGTCCAGGAAAAGGCAGCTGAGCCTCATTAGTGAGGCAGCCAAGCAGGACAGGTAGCCTCAGGTTACACTAGCGAGCCAATTAAAAGGACTTATAAAGGAACCTTGGCTGCGTAACGGGGGGAGGAAGTCTGGCAGCTCTGGCTGGGGAGACAGGGCTCTGCAGCTGAAGATGAGTTGCTGTGTAATTACTGACATTTTTTCTATTGTGCCACTGGGGAAGAGGAGTCTAAAAAGATTTAAAATGGCCGATTTGGGGCTGTGGTGTTGTTAATACACCTCAACAGAGACTGAGGTAAACCAAGTAGCAGTAAATAATGATATTCCTGCTCTACCTGTCAGGGTACTTTGGGGCATTTTGAAGTCCCTGTTTGACCCGACAGGCACCCGGGGTCCCAGGATGCCACCAACACCCTTGAGGCTTTCTGAGGCAGCTGATGGGGAGGCTCCAGCAGTTCCCAGTCACCAAATCCAAATACACACCCAGCGCTTCATAGGGAACAAATTCAAACTAAATCTGCCGAAGTTCTCTGCTAAGGACAAGAATTAAAATCATTACTCTAAACGACCTTTTCAACTTAATCCACTCATCAATCTATCTCAACAGTTTGGGGAATAAAGAAGGTTGTTGGGCTTTTTCATATGTACTTAAACTAATTATTATGCAAACAGACTTCTTTCTTTGTTAACCCGTTTGTATCGAATACCTGAAACTACTTTTGATGTCTTTGAGGATCCATTACAAATGAGAGAACCCATATTTATTCTCTGTGATTTAATAGATTTGTGTTGGTGAAATTCCTACAAGTTTCCTTCAAATCTGTGCAATGGATCTTTGCCCAAGAGTCAGGGCAAGTTTTATGTATCCAGTCCAATGTCCTGTTCCATGCATTGGCTTAAAACCAGTAATTCCTTCTGCACAAGCACTACTGGAGTCTGGTAAGCAAACCCAGCCCACAAAACCACATGATCATTTTTCAGCCCCGTGAGAAAAACACTGTTCTGAATTCAAGTCCACAGCACAATGGACATTGGACAAACTGTGACAATAGCTTCTTGCACCAAGATGCCTCAGCATCTTCTGGAAAGAATCCCAGCTTAATCTGGTGGAACAAAGCTGCCTGCAGCAGGCACAAAAAACAAATAGGTCCTGGAACACCTGACAGAGCATGAAGATGCATATTCCACACATGGCTGAGATCTCCTGAGCCTGGGAATGGCAGGCCCATGTTTGTGTTCAGCTCATCTGAATGATCACCTGACAAAGGAAAATCACATCTGCATGGCTGGGTAGGGCTGAGAAATCAAGCACTTTCACTTTTCAAGTGGAAGACAAGAAAACCTTAAGTTCTCACTTCATTTTTTTCCAATAAAGAACAGACATAGTCTTTTCTTATTTAAACAGATGGATACCATTCCATCTGGGAAAGAACATGCACTGCCTTTTGTAGCTGGATCAAAGTAAAGTTGAAAGGATGAAATAACACCTGAAATAATACCATGAAGTATTGCAGGACAAAGAAAACAAGTGGTAGCTCTGAGAGTCCTGGGTTTGGGACAAGAAGGGAAGGGAAGGGAGAAGGGAAGAAGAATTGTTTTTACAAATCATTTCAAGAACTATCAATTTGAACTCCTCAATACCAGAAACACAAACCAGTACATCCACAAGGATGTTGTCTAGCTGTCCAATGTTGAAATCTTCTAAACAACTCACTGAATATACAGTTGCTGGGACCAATAAGTTTATCCTGCAACAGAAGTTGGTGCCTGACCAAACAACACTGAAAAATGTTAAAGTTCTACTAGTCTAAGGAAATTGGAAAGCTCAAATAAGACATTGCTTAAAATAATAGCAGAAATCAAATTCCAGAAGATGGTCTTGGGGCAATTGCAATGAGATTTGGGCAATCTAGACACACCTGGTCTCTCTTGTACTCATTTCCTGAGAAAAGAGCAAGTACTCTGCAATATAACTGTGTCCCAATAGGAAACAGGGATAAAAATTCTTCTTTGTCTGTTCTTAGTTAAAAATGATAGAACTGTAATGAGGACTTAGACAGCATCTTCTGAAGTCATTACGTAACATTTCACTCCTCACCTCAAGGTAACTCTAGAGTTGCCATATACTCATGACAGGCAGTTATAATCCAAGCTGTTTAGCCTTATCTTTTCATGGAAGAGTGCAGAAGATGATTAGCTGAAAGGCACTACTGCTAATCCAGTCTCACTTCTACCCCAAGATGATCACAGGGATAAGGATAAGAGTGTTACTGCTACTGAGAACCAACTTGGCTTGAAATCCTCATGATAAAATTACAAGTTAAATAAGAAACTTTCAACTGTGCAGATATTGAAATAAACAGAAACAATTTTTAATATGAGATCTGTACTTTACAAGGAAAAAATTTTGAAGACTTTTGAGAGCAGCAATACAATTTCCTTGGGCTAATGTAGATATAATGGTTTTCCCCTTTAACTGAGAGTTGTCAATGATTGAATCTCAGGGAGATCAAGAGATTTTGAATTTAACCTAAGAATTTTCCCCCCACTTGGAAATGTTTTATGAATCTTCTTCTGAGAAGATGAACAAGGAAGAAATAGTCATCTGCATAGGTTTTTAAGTAAACCAGAAACATGCAGAAGCTAATGAAACATTAAGTGAAAATGTACCTATCCCTGGGCACTTAATTTTCCATATCTTGGTCCTTGGAAGCAAAATGTAAAGATAACAGGAATAAATCAACAGCTTCAAGAAGCTGACACAGGGCAGCATTTCATGCAGATTGGTTCATCTTCATGACCTGTTCAGCCATGAAAATCTAATCCCAGCATCTTCTGACCCATCTCCATAGTTCCTTATTTCCTAATCACTTAAGGCCTTTATTGAAGAATGCTCTGAGCTTCTCGGACTGGAACAAATCTATAAATCAAAGACAATAGCTTCTTGGCTTTCTTTAGCAGCCTGTCTTTTCTTTATCATCTTGTCCATCTGTTGAATCTGAAATTCACTTTTGTGTGCATGTAGCAAAAATTAGGAAACGAGGGAAAATATTTCCAGTGCAGAATAAATTGTCCATCGACATTCTGAGCTGGTGTGAGACATTAACCTGGCATCCACTCAGGGAACTGAGGATACCTTCAGTAATCTGTTATCTTGCTGTTCTCCAGCAGCGTTTTTCACTGTTCCTTTATAGAAATACAGCTTCTCTCCCAGGGGTAGGCAATAGGAAAAAGGAAGACTCACAAAATAACAAACTGATTATTTTGATGGCTGTCTGTAGTTTGTGTTAAAAATTTTGCAATGCAAATTAAGAACACATGCTTATTAACCATCAATCTTTCTGTCAACTTCTGAAAGGAGGTAATAATCAAATGTGATATTTGTTTATTTTCTGGATTCCAAAGAGGCCTTTTTCCTCCTAATATTCTTCCGTAAAATCATCCCTATTGGGCCACAACAGTGACTTACAGATAAATTTCTGCTCTTTAAAGGAGATTACATGAGTGACATTTGTTGCAGGTATATCTCCCAGATCCATAGAGAGAAATGCTTTCAGACCCCTTAAAATGGAGCACCTCCCAGGGTGTAATGGATTTAACAAGGACTGAAACAACACCCAGGCAAAGAGGATGAGAGAGGCTATCTCAAGCTAAGAAGATGAGAAGGACTTTCCTCTTCACTGCAGCTAGGCAAATAAGAACTATATTCTTCCACTTTCAATAACAAACTTGCAAGACTTGTCAATAAAAGCAGCAGGAGGTAAAGCAGCGCACAATGATGGGAAGATTTAATCTGCACTCTTCTCACCTGTGGCTGGTGGGGGGTGTCTTTTTTATATATTATGTCAAGAAGAAAGTTTCATTTTGATATAAATAAGGCAGAACCTAACTGGTAAAGTTACTCAGGAGCTATTTCATCATTTCCCATGTATTGTACTGGGCAGACGAGAAGACAATGGACAGAGCAGGGAAGCAGAATAGGCAGGAAAGAACAGAGATGAGAAAACATGGTTTTGAAAAAAACATTTGCAAAGAAGTGAGATATAAAACAGTTGTGCAAAACTTGTCCTGCTCTACATACTTGGACATTATTTCCAAACTTGGCCTGGTGAATGATTAAGAAAGCTTCCCAAAGCACAAAGTAGCACAGACCTGATGCAGCAGAAAATTCCACAGCATTTGCACACACACACTTAGTCTAACTAACAATAACAGCTCTTGTGAGGCTGGTAAATCGCTCCCTCATAAAGGCATAGAAACACTTTCAAACTGGCATTTGGCTTCACCCCAGACAGGTTTTGAGCTGGGTACCTTACCCTAAAAACATGCCTGAACAGAAACTTAGGCTTCTGTCCTGACTCAGAAGGAGCTGATTTGATATATCTAAGACAAAATATTCGTCTGGGATTGAATTTACCAACTAAAAGCACTGGAAAACATCAGGAATCCACAAGAAAAAAATAAAGATGACACAGTTCTGGAATATAGATAAATATAAGACATATACAACAAATGGATTTAAATTTCTGAGGTAACACAAAATGTGCTATACCTCACCTCTTGTCTTAAATTGTCCTTACCCAGATAATTTATTGGGATTTATTTGGGGCTGTCTAACATTTGATAACATTCAGACATCATTAATCTCTCAATGCACAGCCAAAGTTGGCAGTGTTATTTAGGAGCTGAACAACAAAGGGATAAAACACAAGTTGCTTCTTTAAGATCAATCTCATTTGAAAATATTTGGATAATTAATAGACAAGCTTACTCTTCCCTTTAAGTTCTTCTTTGTTGTAAGCAAAACTGACAGTGAAATTAAGCCTACTTGAAGTAATACCAAAATAATAACTACAAATACTGTTCAGCAGCCAGTGTGAGCACAAACACTTGTGTGGTGTGAGTTACTTTGAAGCTTCTGGAGAAGCTGCAAGTCTCCACTGCTCAGGGTGACTTGCAGTTCAAGCACTTTATAATTTTGAGACCCCTCTGGATGAAAAAAACACTATAAAAGATGTGCCATGTCTCTGTAACACATCTCACTGTTAATTGGTTACCATCAAATAAGGCTCCAGAGCAAGTGAGGAATAAGGTAAAGACAGTTTGCTTAACAGGGGGTGATGCTAAAAGTACAATTATCACCTCCAGTGCTGGGTTATCTGGAAAAGTTCTGTCCTCCCAAAGACCAGCAGGTAGAACCGACACATCCTGAAATAAATCAAACCCTATATCATCCATCAAATCTCCTGACCATCTATATGACACTGATCATGTTTTCCATCTTTTGTTGTATTTTTCTGTGGGAAGTCAATAAAGAAGCTTTTCTTTCTTTGCTTGTCAGTCACACTTGCAGAATTGTTAAAAAACACCATCTCGGGTGCAAAATCAAAGACTGTCATGTCCAACTCCTAAAGAGTATATAAGAAAAATAAGAAGAATAACTGTAAGAAGATCTGCATATTTTTCCTGCTTTAAAGATGGTTTTCAGGTTTCCTTGGGGAAAAAACATTTTCCCTGTCTGGATGTTGTCCTGGTTTGGGCAAATTTGGGAGACAACCTCCGAAGGGGCTCCTCCAGAAAAGCAAACTCAGATGGCCCCTCCTCCAACTGGTCCAGGAAAATATTTCCTCAGAGAGAAGTGGAAAAAACTGTTTATTCAACAGGCAAAGCACTCCCCAGCACAAAAATGAACAATACTAAACAACAAAACCTCTCACTGCTCCAAGGAGATAGAAATTCAGAAAAGTCCCTCTTGTGGGTTTCTCAGTCCCTCCAGTGCTAGAAAATGCTGCAGCCTGGGCCAGGCCCCAGTGGGCCACAGGTGGGAATTCCCGGTGCTCTTCTGGGTTTTCAGTCCAGAGAAGGTTCAAAACAGTTCCAAGAAAAGAACAAAACCACAGTGCAGGGAACTTCTCTGCCTCAGCTAGCAAAAACTAACTGAAAAGCAAAGGAGAGCTCTCTCTGGCTGTCCACTGCAGACAGCACAGTCCAGGAGAGGGATGCAGGGAGTGTGTGCAGCTCCTGATAACAAACTTTGTGCTTCTTCTCTCCCCCCTTCACTCTCAGAGCCAGTCTGAAAGGTGCAGAACTCAACACCCAGCACAGACAGAACGACTGGGGATACAAGCATCACAAAGTCACTCCAGTACATATGTCAAAAGCACAAAGTGTCCTGGAGGGCCCTGTTGCCCAAAGCTTACAATAGAGTGCCAACCTGAGCGTGTGCAAAGGGACACCATGTTAGGCACAGTCTGAATCAGGAAAGAGACGAGGACTTAGATGAGTTAAACAAAAGTACTGGGAAGGAAGAGATCACGTTTTAGACTGCTCCCAAATGGCTTTTCCAAGCTGTATCTCCACAGAGGGATCAAGCTATAACCCAGGGGCCAGCAGTGGCATCCATCATTCCCTGTCCATCCCAGTCCCCAAAGCAGATCCCATTGTTTGACGCTGCCACCTGTTCAGTGTGTCTGTCTGTGCCACGGCGAGAACAAAAAGCAAGGTTATTAAAAAAGCAGTTTGGCTAAATAAGGGAGCTCATTATGTGTGCTATTTTTGTTCCTCAAATGCCTGCCTTCCTCTCTTTCCCTTGAGGTTTCCAGAGAAATCTGACAATCAGGGCTGAGGTTTACTGTCAGCTTCCATTAGGCAAATCAGCCGGGCTGGGGATAGGGGAAGGACAAGGGGAAAATTGCCCTAAAAGTGAGCTGATTCAGCACCAATCATGCTTTGTGCACATACCCACACCAGAAGGTGCTGGGCTTGTGGGGCTGTCCCAAAACACAGCCCTTTCAGAGCCTCTGCTGTGAAATGCTGTCACTGAGCACCGTCCTCTGCACAGCACACAGCTCTCAGTGCCCTGACAGAGCAAATGACCTTCAGTGTGTTCACCTGCCACAGAACTCATCTCCAGCTTGTAATTGATGTGTAAAAGTTGGCTTCATTACTTGAACTAAAGACACACGAGCCTGTAAAACAGATGATTTGCCAAAGAGTATGAACAGACTCTCTGGATGTGGAGCATTGGATTTGACATTTCAAAACCTCTACATTAAAAAAAAAAAAGATTTTCTTATTTTTCAATTTTCCTTTAAAAAAAAAAAAAAAAGATATTCCTTCAGTGATTTTATATGCATTCTGGCAGTTGATATAGAATCATAGAATGGGTTGGAAGGGACCTTAAAGACCACCTAGTTCCAACCCCCAGTTAAGGGGGGTTGCTTATATATGGAGAAGGTGCATAAACTCTCCTTCACAGAACAGAGGGCCAGTTTTAAGCAGAAAATATTTCTATCTCTTGTATTTTTAACCACCATGCTCACAAAATAGGCCATTATTTCAAGGAGAGGCCAGTCTCCTCTGCACTGTATTCATCCTGGTTGCACTTCATACATCTTCCACGGTCAGTCACCACAGACAGTTACAGAATGAGCAAGAAAAATCAGAGTCACCTGCTATAGAAAACGTAGCTCTTACCCCCGTTAGTATAGTGGAGTTTCCCTGCAGCACACAGCTTTTTCAAAACTGCAGCCATCAGGGTAGGAAGGCAGCTTGTACATTATGGTTTCCACAGATATATCACTAAGAAAAAATATTTATTTCTCCAGCTGTGAGATGTCTATGAGCTGTAATCATGCATGTCTTCTTCATCAAAAAGCAGTTGTTAGGCATCATGAAATCAAATTCACAGTAAACAAGGGATTAAATTAAATTCTCTATATCTCCTCACAATCACAGAGTCATTTAAATAAACCTCTGACCCACAGAAAACATCACCAGTATAGCCACAAACAAAATGATATTTAGGGGCTTCCATGGCACCTGTGGCTTAAAGAATCTGCATGTTATAAATTCCAATTACCTTGGCAGTATTGCACCTCCTTGGGGTATTACTGTTCTAGGGTGACAATACATCCCTCCCAGAAATGGAGGCACCTGCCCAAGGTTTTAATTTAAGTGGTGGAAATAGCCTCCGAATTTCTTGCTGCCATCCTTGTCTGGCCATTCTTTCCTCTCCTCCACACACCTCAGGAGACACCAGCAAACCTCTCCCTGAGAAACTCCTGCTTGTTGCTGAAGGCTTCAAAAGGATTTAAGTTTCCAGAGTCAGGAGAATTCCCCTCCTCTGATGTACTGTTATCCATTTCCTTACCAGACCCCAAAGCAATACCAGCCATGAAGACAAAGGAGGATGTGGGGACACATCCTCTGCAGGCGGCAACAGAGCCCCAGACATTCCTTCAGTGTCGCAGAGAAGCCCCAGGGCAGGGAATGCCACAGGGGTAGAAACTCCTTACAGTGAATCTGAATTCTCCTCAGGCAGACACCTCAGCACTCCAAAGCTCCAGGGCTCATCCCCTTCCTGTCCTCATGTCCTTCTCAGTGCCTCTTATCTCCAGGGCCCCAGGTCACTGATGCCACCTCCCCATGGGGGTGACAGCTGATTGCACAGCCCAAACCAAGACACTTCATTGCCCCCTGCTAAAGATTTCCCAACTTCTGTTCCCAGATTCTAAGCACCACTTGAGACTGAGCAGGAGGGACTTAGTAATTGTCTGAAGGTGGATCTCTACAGAGAAAACCCAGAGTCTGAAGAATAAAGTCTGTGTTTTGCCTTTCAGTATGTATTTCCCCCCTGTAATACCCACTGTATGTACAAGTTTTATACTCGTGTTTAATCAACTAAAACAAAAAAAAAATCAACAAACTTTTGATAGGGTAGTCTGTGAGGATCTTGCATTTAAGGATTTCTAAATTAATATTTTAAAGCTTAGAATAAAAGCTTTTCGATATATCTAAGTGCTTTGAGCCCTGAAGTCCCAAACCTAAACATTTCAGTGGAAAATAAATAATACTAAAATTTAGGTTCTTCCTGTTAAGGAACCCAAAATTTCAGTGTTCTATTTTTCTTCTTTTCAGGAAAAACACTACTTCATTTCATGAGTTTGGAAACTGCTGCACAAAACATCCAAGAAATAAAAACTGCATCACTTTTTTTTCCTTTATCAAAGCCAACCTTGACTCCATCATCATCTATTTTTGATAGGGTTTCCATACCCTGCAAGTTAATCCTGAGGAACAGTCCAAGTGAGCAGGTCAGGGAGGGAGGGGTCTCAGCGAGGCCCGGGGGCAGAGCTGCCCCACCAGGGGTGTGAGGGGCTCCAATGGCTCCAGAAAGAACAGAAAAGCCTTTTCCCAGATGTCCCCATGCCGCAGAGGAGAAAACTCATTTCTCCCACATGCGAGGACACTGCTGCTGCACGCCTGTCAGGAGTCCATTTCAGAGCTGAAACTTATGGGATAAACCATTCAACCTACGAGGAATTGTCAAAAAAACGCAGCTAAATAGCAAACACATGTAAGTCCCAGGCATTTCCCTGAGCCCCACTTGTTCTTTTTTTAGCCTCAGGAGGAAAGCACATTCTTCTGCATAATTTATTTCTTCAGCAGAGTTATGCAGAAAACTGCAACTAAATTGCTTTTCCTGATTAAAACCAGAGCCTTTTATATTCTCCCCTCCCCCCACTTCTGGATTATTTGCCTTTTTTTTTTTTTTTTTTTCCTTCATAGAGCTTTTTCTTCCTAAATGTAGCTCTTTTAATATGGCCTGTAAGAAAACAAAGCTCCACCTGATCCTACCTTTCCCAGCACACCCCCAGGTGTGGGCAGGATTCCAATCCCACTCCCCCAGCCCCAGTGCTCTGAATTTGGGTCATGGCAGCCCATGGGCTGACTGTATTGGGGTGGAGGGCTCCTGGGGGTGGACTTGCTGAGGGGAAGGGAGTTTGTTGGGTATTTTATATATATACATACATTTGTTATTATTTTATATTTATTTATTATATTTATATTTTATATATGTTATTTTTTATATGTATTTTATATATATTGAAAGGCGGAGGATATTTTATCTCAGACAGTGAAACAGCTTCCTGCAAGGTCTTGTGCTCTTGGAGTGGCTGCCATAGGCACCTGCACAACAGAACTTGGTTCAAGTGCTCACAGACACAGGGCCTCAAATCAGTGTAAGAATCACCTGCGTTTGGATCAAGTCATTTGCTGTTTTTCATGGGTTTTGCCTGGGAGTGTGAGAGGTTACTTTTAGCATACCTGGAAAAGGGGCTGAGGATCAGTGGTTCGTGGGGGAGCAGCTTCACCTCCCTGTGAACTCAATTTCCTCCTGCACTGGAGATGTAGTGCTGCTATTTGCATTTAGCTCTGGAGGAATGTATTGTCTCAGCTCTCCAAAAACCTTCCTGTAGAGACCAGGTGCAGTCCAGAGGCTGCTTATAAACCTCTGCATGCCCAGTGCCATGCTCTTAGAAGAAATAAAAAATTGATGGATTTTCACTTCCATTTAATGTCTTTGCCTGGTAAGAGGAGCTGATGTGGTGAGTCAGTGCTGAGCTGTGCTTTATGGTGGCTGCCTGCTTGTAAGGAATTAGGGCTCTGGCACTTAAATACAGGTACACTCAGGATTATTCAACAGGCTTTACTTCCAGCATGACAGTGCTGTAGTTCTCTGGTTGGTTGTGCTTCTTCCCAGGTTGGGTGCTCAGCAGCAGCAGTGGAAATGAAAATGGCACTGGTGTAGCTCTGTGGGGACCTCCACATTTCCATTACAGGAGTATGGCCTTTTCCTTCCTTAAGTAAAAACAGGATCTGGTTCACACACCCAGATGAAGGCACTCAGAATTCATGGAATGGGGGGTAGGTGTACGCTGTTACTTAGCCGTCAAATCCTCCTTGGCAACTGCTGTAGGTTTGGGGGGGGGGGATTTTTTTGTTAGCAGAGGAAGATTCCCTGCTGGTCTCCTCTGGATTTCTGTTCAAGCCCATTCTTCCCTGTAAACAGGGAAAGCAGCCTGTGTAGCTGTGGGGCCTGTGTTTTTCACTGGTTTAATCCTGATTTTAGAAGTGTCTCTCATTTTAGGATTATGGAGTTTCAGTACACAACAAAATGGCTAAAAAGCACTCTAAGAGCACTGTGGGACCCTTCTCCAGAAGTGCTGGTGCATGGAGAGCTGGTCGGTAAGTTCAGACAAACAGCAAACCTCCAACAACCCTTCCTCAAAGCCAGAAATGCACACTGCAGCCACTCCACACACAGCTGGCAAAAAGTCTGGGGGAAAAGGCAGGTTTTGAAGCATGTACTGAATACTTGTGTTCTGGTAAAGGGAAAATGTTCTACTGCCAGGAAGCCACCCCAGGAATGCACACGTTGTGGGGGGTTGGGGTG
>VXBU01005721.1:0-57917 GCA_013400315.1 Bombycilla garrulus
ACCAAACCCTACCGTAATGTCCCTAAAAAAGCGCATTGACGAGTCCCTAATAAAGCGCACTATAAAGCCACTGTAATGTTTCTAATAAAGCGCACTCCAATGTTCAATTTTTTTTATCCTCACAAACTGTTTTTCTCAGTGCTCTAATTAATATCTTCAAACTCAAGATCTGTAAGTTTATCTATACACAGTTAAATACAACTCATGGTAGTGATATTTAGTAATTAACGGCATTTCTATGGGGTTTTTATTCAAGACAGGATTTTTTGCTGGTATGTAGAGTGTTGTTTTATATTTTTTCCTTAACACATGTAATTTGTTTTTCAGCCAAGATAACATTAATGGATGTGTTTGTTTGTATTTGAGGTAGAGTTCATTTAAATAATTTCGTTTTTAATGGACTTTTGATGTGTGTGATTGGGGTTTTGTTTTTGTGGAGGGTATGAAGGGCTTCAGGGCTTGGGTGGAGCTGGTTTGGATAGTGGAGTTTTGGTGTTAATTGATTTGGCTTTGGTTTGATGCAGTTTATAATTTTTGGGAGTAGTTTTATTTAGCATGTTTAGGGTGGTTTTTATTAATTGATGGTATGGTTTTATTTTGTTTGTAGTTGGTGTATGATGAGGGGTACGCTGTATTTATTCCATCTTCTGTGGTTCAGGTATTGACAACAGAAGGCTTGAACTTTCTCTTCTGTAGGACAGTGAAGCTCACATCTTGTAAGAAATATTATGATGACTTACACAGCTGAGATGCTGATGTTATTTCAGATGATTACTTCCTCCTGCTTTTATACTGTTTTGACACAAAAACACTTGTGCCCTGCCCCGGGAGGAGGTGGAGTCACCGTCCCTGGATGTGATTAAAAAAAGCCTGGATGTGGCACTTGAGACCATGGTTTGGTTGAGGAGTTGGGCACGGGTTGGACTCAGTGATCTTGAAGGTCTTTTCCAACCTAGACAGTCTGTGATCCTGTGATTACACATTTCATAGCAGGAGAAAATCCCTTTAACCTTCCATTCATGTGTTCCTGTCGCCACAGACTCAAAGCTCCAGTTTTAGCTTGAAAAGGTGAGAGTGAGATGAGTGATTAATCAAATCCTAGACATTTTTTGCCCATTCTGTTTGCTGAATTTGATAGACTTTTAAAGCCTGGCTTCTGAGAGGCAATTTCAGACACTTCTCTTAGCATCAACCAATTATGCATTGGCTGCAGCTCACTGCATCTATCTAAGTGTCACAGATGCTTTCATGTAGGCAATATATTGCTTTTTCAGACCCAAGAGAGGGGAAAAATCAGGCACCCCAGCATCTTCTCCCTAAGTAGGTGTTGAGCAAATTAGCCCCATTACAATCCAGCATGCATTAGTCCATTAAAGAGCAGGAGGAAGATTCCTTTGTGTAAACGACTGGATGGTTTCACTGTATATTTGTATTAGTCATTTCCTGCTGCTCTTTAAAGAAAGTTCTTGATCACTGATGTTTAAAAGGTCTTAATATCCACATAAGCATAACTTAAAAAAAAAGACAGAAACATTCACATATATTTTTAAAGGTAATTAATTATTTTTTAATATCATAAATTAAACCTTGTGGCTCAAAGGACACAATAGTTCTCAAATACCCAGAGATTTATCCTTTGATTAAGGTAGCTTCTTGTACACAAAACTTCTCTTCCTTTCCCAAACCATTTATGCTGCTGTTCCCAGATTTATTGGTAGACCATGCACAGCAGATATTTGGGCCCTCATTTAGAGGATTAACACATCCCACCTGGAGTGAACCTGCTGCATTCAAATCAGCAGGACTGGCTGGGGCTCTTCAGCTGTTTTGAGGCACTGGATTGGAAAGATTTGGCTAATGCCTTGGCCATGAATTCGGCCTCTTTTCACTCTCCTGTCACACAAGAAGTTTAAGGGCCTGCTGTACAAAAATTGTAAGAAAAAAACTTTTAAAAATACATATGCTCACTTCTGTTGTACCACAGACTGCAAGAGCCAGCAAGGTCATCTTTAGACAGGAAACCACAACACCGAAGGTGGGGATGCTGAGAGAAAGACCTCACAGAAACACGTCATAGGTGCAGAATTCTGATATCAGGATTACTAAGGGAAAAAGTGAAAATTCCTGCAGAAAACTGTCGAAAAGAGCAGGCAGTGAGAAACTCCTCTGTTCCAGGTAAGGTGAAAAGAATAAAGGGAGTGGCTCCCAGTGCACCACCTGGCACACTGATCTGCTGGGGATTGTGCACTTTGGATATTCCTTTACAATTATTTTGTGTTATGAAAGAGGACTTCATTTTCTAGGCAGTGCCTAACACTTGGGTTTTTTTCAGCTCTTCCTGTCTGATAAATAATACAGTCTCCAAAATAATGGCACTCTGCCAAACAGATGCTTTAGTCAATCATCTTATTATGTATTAAATAGCTCATCCACTGTACTCTGTGTTTAGGTCCTTAAAACCTGCCTCTCCTGAAGGCTGGAGTTTATTCTACCCATCTGGACCTTAATTCCAAAGCATGATGTCTTCAAGTACCTAAAGCTGCCTCTGGTTTACCTCAGATAATCAAATTTTTGTCTTTTGCTTCTTCATAAATATCAAGATTGGATAAAAAAATAAGAAGCTTTTTCAACATGTAAATATCCAGTGTCTGGAAAAGTGAGGGAAGTTTCTAGATACACCTTCTTTGATGAAGCAATATTAGGAATATTAATATTACAACTTTATCCCCTTCACTACTCTAATTCTCTTAGTATTATTCTGATAGGCCACTGAGGAGAGAGAGAAAAGCAATCCATATTTTTCCATTTGAGTAGGTGATAAGCAAATTCTCCTGGTGGAAATGTGCATCGGACCATTTAGCAAGCTGGAGATTACTGTATGAAACAATGATTTTAATACATACTTATAGAGAAAGCAATTTCCTGTTACTCTGTAATAACAATTATCCATTCAAAGGAGTCTGAATTTTATATCATCATGATTTTTTAAAAAATATAATTTCATTCTCTGATAAGAGGTAATTAGATTCCCTTATCCTAGGTCTTTTATTTTGACAAAAATGCCAATTAGGTACTTTATACCATTTAAGATTTCACTATTAAGTGGGTAAGAAAATGGCTTCAGCTATTCTTTTAAAGCAAAGTAGCAATGTAATATATGATAAAAGCTATTCTAATATCTGTGCAGTAAACAGCCTTCTTAAATCACTGGAAGCTCTCTGCAGCATCATTCCCTCAGTTTCACACTGGGCCACAAATCCCACATATGTTAATACTCATCCCATAAACAGCAATTTGTGAGGATTTCCTCTCTTGGCCAGGAGGTCTCAGTTTCTCTCATGTTATAAAAAACACCAAAACACTGAAAAGTTTCATCATGCACAGACGAACATAATTTCTGAGCTGACAGGCAGCATTTGGGAGGTGAGTTTTCATATAATAATTTCATTAACCAAATAAAATTAACAATACAACTCCAACAAAAGAGAAATTTGTTATATAAACCTCACCCAGTGAAGGCAAAAAAAAGCTTAATTTGAGCACAAGGTTCTTTATCTTATCTGTGTAAAACTGTGTCAGTTAAGCAGTCCTAAATTTTACCATAATTTTTATACTGGAATATCACTTGCACTGAAGTTACCAAATAATTTGTTCCAGTCTGTGCTGGTTGGCATTAGAAATTACAATGCTCTCAACTGACAAGCTGAAATTTATTATCTTAGTTAGAAGGGTACTATTCCGAATGTGTAAGATTTATTTTGATTAAGGACTTTATAATTCTGCATTGCATATCCCAAATAGTCAACAGTGAAGGAAAGACATCACAACACTGAAATTTTTCCTTTCTCAGATGAAGAATTCAGATCTGTTTTTACAGACTGGGTGTTAAGACTTCTTGTTTGGTTTTCATCTCATTTCTTCCACATCATGCAGTTGAAATGGTTCTGATTGATGAATCCTTATGCCGTAAAAAATGAGGATAAGTTACCAAACAAAACCCCACATTGGATCCTTAAAAGAAGGGGATAGTGAAATGCAAAAGGATTTTACAGCTGAGATTTCCAAATCGTATCTAAGTTCTCAGGAAAAGCCAGAAATTAATCTTTACCAAATCTGGTGATGTTGTGGGAGTTAAGAAATATATTAAAAAGGGATTGCACTCATGAAAGTCATCCTCTTTCTTCCAATTAAAGCTGCCACTGTATTCACCGTTGTGTTTCTGTTACTATAGTGATGAAATCTATGTAGAAACCTGGAGAGATACTGATTGCTGAATTTCATATATAATTTTTCACAATCTACCTTCCATTCTTTACTTCTTAAATGGCCATAAAATAGAACCATTTATCATACCAGATGGCTGTGTACATACATATCAATTATAGCATCGTCAGGAATCACACAGAAATTAGTTGGTACTTATTTTTAAAAGAACCAAGAAATTAAATTATTTTATACTGCTTTTAAGTAACCATTCCCTACCTCAAAGTTATTGCTAACCTGTGGAGGGTAAAACTGAAGGGCAATATGACTCTCACTTGAAGCTGACCAGCTTTATTTTAGATTAAACTGCTTTATGCTTAATGAACATTCTTCTTTTCTAATAGCAAACATACATCACATGAATGTTTCACTTGTCTTTAAGTATTAATTTTTCTTAAGTTCAAAGATCCATTACTATCAAATATTTGCCTTCTTCCATTAAGCCATTTCTGTATCATTTGTGAATGCAGATATCTCTCAACTCTTTAAATACCTCTCCATATTTTCCCTCCAGACATCTTAATTTTTTATGGACTGTTTTCATATTTATTCTTCACAAATGGGGAATGCCTTTTTTGTTTCCTTCTTCATTTAGCAAGGTTTAGATTTTGTGATGGCAGCATTTACATTTCTACTTTTTAAAGTTTCTTTTAGCTTGACGTTTATTTCTCCTCAGCTGCTCTCTAGACTTGAATTTGCTGGGGGGTGGAGATTGTTCACTTTTCCTACTGATGCGGTACAGGGGACTCAAACAGCTTTGTTCTGAGTCCAGTGGGAAAGAAATAAGAATTTAATTTTGGACAGGGAAGGAAAAGTCAATGCTAAAGGGTCCTCACCCTTCCCTGTCCAGCAGGGATTGCCCATTTTCTCCCCACACATTTAAAAGGAGATGGGACACGTCTAAATTCCAGTTTATTCCCAAGGGAGATTTCATCAGCACAGCCAGGGCAGCCCAGAATGCTGCTTCTCTCACCTTCAACTAATTTTTTGTCAGCTACTGCAATTCAAAAATTCTGAATTTTTCATGCATTTGCTGCCTTTTGCAGGGAGCTGTGTCCCAAAGCCACTTTGCCTCACAGAGAACACGCAACACCTGCTTTTCCAAGCAGCCACTGGGATAAACCAGGCTGACCATCAGAAAGGATTTAGTGACCTCCCCACCACGAGCAGTCTTGGACAGCTCAGTGCACACAAGGGTGTACTGGAAAGGAACCTGTAAAAGAAAATTCCCTTTGAAAACACCCTGGGATGTTTTTAATTACTGAGAGCTAATCTTGTCTCTGATTCAGTCTGGGCCATCTCAAGGTTAGCACAAGGACCTGGGGAAGCCAGAGATAAACATGAGATGCCTTCCTGCTTTCTTCATCCATGGGTGACAATAATTATTTCTTGCCTCTAGAAAGTGCAGGTTCTATTTCCCCCTATAGTACAGGAGAATAACTCATAGGGAGGAGGACAAAACCAGCTGCTGCTCCAAGTCTGCTATTCATCTCTAATTTTGGATGAAATGTAGGAAACTTTTGGTGAAATCTCTAAACTTAGGTTAGATGAAGTTAGCACTGGAGATGGATAGGAAAGCTGTCTATGTAACTGGTGCTCGAGACCCTTTATGGTGTCATTCTTAAGAGTGTTTAGGAGCTTAAGTCGCATGGATTGCAATGCCATTCTCACTGAAAATCCTATTTGGCATCTGTATATTTCTTTGAGAGGCATAAATATATTTTAAAATCTACCCTTGTTATTTGTCTGTTCTTTTCCTATGAATGGAATGTGGAGATATTTGTACAAAGGAGGTGAACTTTACCCACCTTCATTGATACCTTAGCTTCCAACTGCTCACACTTCATAAAATTAATGTTAGATGGTTTAAAAGCTATATTGGACCTATAACAGACAGCTTGGAGGGAACAAGAGATGACATGAATTAAATTTGTTCTGTACCTGGTATTACTTTGAAGTGGGATAGTAGTGACAAATCTGAAGTCAGAAGGATTATAAAATCTTTTATCTCTTTAACCTGCCATGAAATTTCCTGATTTCATTTGTGGATAGTCTTCCTCACCATCACACATGTGCATCTTCCAGTGAAATCAAATGTTCTGTGTAGTGCCCTGTCCAAAGCCTCCAAGACAGAGTTTAACTTTCTACAGCAACACTCATTAAATTCAGAGCCTAATGAAGCAAAGCTCTGGACAAAAGACAGCAATTTTCCACCAACACATCAAAGGCAGAGATCTGGTGTTCCACCATGAGTTCTTTCCCCCATTCCTCACAGCCCTGCATGTTTTGAAAGAATGTAACTTTAAAGGTAGAAGGAGATTGGCAACAAACCAAAATTCAACAGAATATAAAATAGAATTTTTCTCAGGATATTGCAGGACTCCTTCCCTTGAAAGTTTCTCTTCTACCTCAACCTCTACCCCAAAGCTGCCAAGGATTAAATAAGAAAGGATTAACAAATTATTTTATTGATCCTGAGAGTATTTGTTATGGAGAAGGATCCAGCACCACGATCTTTGTCAAAACTGTGCTCACATTTTTAATGTGTTCTCTTTCTGGAGAGGCGCTATCTCAAATTCCACCCAGAGGTGAGTTGGATTTCCTTGGATGCATCTCATTTAACTAGTGCTGATATCCTGAAAGTGAAGTATTTTCTGTAATGATTGTATCAGTCTCAGCTACTCTCCTTCGTGTCTAATAATTAATCCTTGTCTTGTGCAGCCAGTGCTTAATGCAGAGACAACATCTTCTTTCTCTCTTAAAAGTTCATCAGCCAGGGTAGTTCAGAAATACTGATCCTTTGGACTGGACTAATCATAAGATCACACTCTCTGTTTCTAAGCAAACCACATGGAGAAATAGAAGAGAAACCCTCTTTCTCTTCCGGAGAGGAAGGATCCTCTAAAATTGCAGGAGGGCAATTAGAGAGTGGTGGGCTCTTGCTGCCTTAGAGAGGTGGGCTCCTCTAGAGGTGGAGCTGTTCCTTAGAGAGATGGGCTCTTCTTTCCCTTCCTGTTTTTGAAAGATAAGAAAACTTAGTTTTTTTGGGCAGAAGTTTACTATGCTTTTTAGCTTCAAGACTAGGAAATGAGCCCTGTCCCATTTTTCCAGGAGTGCAGTCACAGCTGAAAAGACAAAGATCTCTGCCAGCCTATTCAACAGTGGTTTCAACCAGAGAACAAATCTCAGGGGTGAGTGAATTCTACCAGGCTTCTGACCTACTTCTTGTTTGTATCATCATCAGTATGAAAGTAATGTAAATATCAAATCACAGAATTGTTTGGATTAGAAGGGACCTTAGAGATCACTCAATTCCAGCTCCCCCTTCCCATGGGCAAGGACACCTTCCACTCTCCGAGGGTGCTCGGAGCCCCATCCAGCTGTCCTTGAACACTCCAGGGATGAGGCAGCCCCAGCTTCTCTGGATAATCTGTTCCAGTTCCTTATCAACCTCACAGTAAAGAATTCATCCTAATGTCTCATCTAAACCCGCCCCTTCTCAGAGTGAAGCCGTTTCCCCCTGGCCCATCTCTCCATGCCCTTGTCCCAGGTCCCTCTCCAGCTCTCTTTAGGCACTGGGAGGGGCTCTAAATCTCCCTGGAGTCTTCTCTTCTCCAGGCTGAGCAACCCCAGAACAACCATATATACCCTGAACAACCCATATGCATGAATTTTACACATATACTGACATTTTAGTCATATGTGCATGTTCATGCACCCATACATAAATTAATTTACACACACAGACACGGAGACGTAACAGCCACCAGTTTTCCAGTCTTCCACTCAGCTTCAGTCACAGTTTTTTAGTTTACTTTATAGATCCACCCTTGGTTTTTAGGTTTTGGTTTTTTTTTTGGGGGGGGGGGCTGTACTAAAGCAGAGAATTGAAACTGAGATGATCAAAGAAAATATAAAGGCAAACACCTTTTATAGACAATCTGTTAGAGTGCAGACATCTCCCACTGTGTGGCTGACAAACAAAACACATTTTCATCTGTGTTTCCCATCCACTTTGCTCGGCTTCACTCCTGATTTTCTGCGAAAGGCTGTCAGAAATCCAGGGATGAAACAAGATCACGGGGAAATGCTCAGCTTGGAGCCTCCCCAGCTGAGGTTTCTGCCTTTCCCAGGAGACCCTGTGTAATCACTTCAGCTCCTTCCATGGCTCACACAGACACCTCCTTCAACACCCCCATGTACAAATAGCACAGTTCCTGGAGGGACAGATCTCCAGAGTGGTGAGGGATCGCTGGAAGGGGACACAGGGATGATCCAGGCAGGGAGGAGGTTTTTCCAACTATTTCTGGGGAGACAGCTGGGCTGAGGTAATGCTGCTCTTGCACAGAAAGAAGTGACTCCTTGAACCTTCACTTAGAGGGATGGAAAATAATGTAAGTCCTGTGGTTTACTGCACTTTCTCTTCTTAGAAAAAAAAAAAAAAAGTGATTTGTGGTAGACTCTTCTATAGGATTCAGTGACCTTTTATTTGCTTAAAAATGATTAAAAAACCTGAGCAGCAAGTTTTTCTTCCTGAGTGGCATGAAAAAAAGTAGAAGTGGGGAGGAGTGAGTATTTATTTATTCTTTTGCACAGGAGCTTCCCCAGTTTTTTTTTTTTACTTGGTATTTTGCTGAAATAAGTTAACTATGGTCAAAAATAAAATCCTAGAGAAGTGAATAGGCATATAAGGTTTTTTTTTTTTCTGAGCATGAACGTTGCAGATATATATATATTATCTACAGACTTCAGATTTTCTTGTTAGAATATTTATTTCAAAGCAAAGAGAAAATTTTCAATAACCTTAAGTTTTATAACACTCTCCCTTACATAGGTTTATACTGAGTGATGTTGTTCTGATGCAGACTAACATTTGGTTTTTGAGACTTAAGAATTAATCTTATTTTAAAGAGATTTTTTTTTTATGTGTGTTATTAAGGCAGAATTACATCTATTTTATTTGTGGAATATGCTGTACTGTGCCTGGTGAATGCTTTTATCATGATAAACTGTGGGGCAAAATAAACTAATAAATGAGACCTGAGAAAACTGGATACTGTGGAGGTTCCTCCTGCAGTAGAGGTGCTGCTCCCTTTCCACATACTACATTTTGGGTTTCTTTGTAATCATTTGACTTGATCTGAGATTATTTTCCATATCCAAAAAAAAAAAGTTTTTTGAAATTTGTTTTTAAAAATTGAAAAAGGCAGATAGTGAATTTAATAAAGTGAGGAGCCTAATGACATTATGTATGCCCTTATTAAGTGACACTATTAAATTACATACTTAATGTAAATGGTTTAAATATATTAAAATGTATCTAATCACAACTAATTTCTGATTAGATACATTTTAATATTTTTAGACAGCTGTGTCAGAGAAAAGACCATGTAATTTGAAAATTTCAATTAATTATGGAACAAGTAAACATTTGGCAATCCAAGCTAAAATAGAGATTGTGCAATCAAGTTAACTTTTTTTCAAAACTTATAGTTAAAAGTTGTTTTTTTTCACTGTGTTTTAGTGACGGATGGGGCTTACTTTCAGGTTTTCTTTCATGGACCAGCTGAATTTTGTTGTGGTCTTGGGAGAAATATTTCTCTTGCATTTTGTCCTGAGCTTTTTCCTCCATATATTTAGCTGGTGAGAGACCTTTCTGTATCAAAATATACACAATGGAAGGAATCTTCAGAATGACAAAATGGCAAGTCCGTGATACTTTTGGTGCATTTAGTGCTTTCTGTTAATGGTAACAGTCCAAACTCCAAACCATGACTTTCTACAGCTTTTGTGTGTCGTACTCAAGTCATGTTAATAGGAGTTGTAAGTTTATAGAACCATTAATCACATTAACCACTTCTGAAACACTGCTTATATGTGGAAAGACAAAAAATCTGACATACTGTCAGCCTGAGTTTTAAAAGCCTAAATCTCAAGTGCAAAAACTCCCAAGTTAACAACCACAGCAATTCTTACATGGATGTCCTTAAGGTCTTGGATATTAGAGGCAGTGAGTAGCTTTCAGTCCTTAGTGGTGAAGATCAATCAGATTGCCTCTATTTGCTTCAAAGCTTCAGTATCCATAAAATCTGCAGATGGTTCAGTACAGCATTGTAAAAAACATATGGTTAAAAATCACAGCTTGTCCCTCTCCTGGCAGCCAAGGGTAACCTGGAGCATGTTCTCCTTCTTTCCTTCCTTCCACTGTCGTCCTTGGGCAGGACCCTGCCTGCCAAGCTTGGTGAAATGAATGAATTTCCCTTTCTCATTCTCGTTTTCCTCCTCCTGTTCCCCACTTCAGAGTGATTAAAATGAGCAATTCACACTGTCTGGCCACACTTCTTAAATCTGCCCCCAGACCTGCTGATATTTCTTGGTATGGCACTTCTAAATCAATATCTATTCCGTTTCGTATTCAAGTTAGGAGAGGGCTTGGTCCTGACCTGTTTATTCTCTTTGTTTTGTAAAACCTCACACCTGAGGTTTATTTCCCTGTCATCTGACCAGCATCTGACCAGTTTCCTTGATAACAGCGTAGGAAAGAGGCTATTATCTCAATTCTTCGTACAGTTGCCAGCATAAAAAGCCACAGTGTGGAGGATCAGTGGATTCAGATGTTATTGCACTTTAACCACAAATCTATGCAATTTTTTAAGTTAACTTTCCTCTAAGCTTGAACCACTGTCCTGAGCTGTGGGGGTTCCCTGGGGTCTTCTCCATTCCCTGGGCTCTTCAGGGGTTGGAGAGATAATTCCAGGTCCTATTGCTGCCTCATGGACATTCCAACCAATCTTTCTTTGTCTTCTGGTTACACCCACTGTCCTTAGGGACAGGAATGGGCAGGAAATGCCTGGATGATGATGACTCAGTTCAAACCACATTGTCACATTTGGTGTTGGCTTTTACAATCTTGGTCTGGTCACTTTTGGAGGCTTTTGTGCTTCTTGGTGACCAACAGGTTGCTTCCATGCTTTGGTTATTTCCTTGAGGACACCAAAGCTACCAGTTAAAGTTAATGGGCTGATGTTAATAACAGCGTGATTGCACCTATCTCATCCTAACTCCTGCAACGATGGATTCATCCATGGTCATTTAACAGCTTTTCATCTCTTTTCTCTGAGGTTCACTCCTGTGCTGCACAGAGTTTCTGTGCTTCCTCAGTGCTTGCAACTGGCCATTTGACAACTTGTCAATTGACTGTTCAAGCACTTACAGAAAGTGATCTCTGCACAGATTTAAATTATTTATGATGGCAAAGTAACTGAAAATTAGTGCCCCCCTTACCAGGCAAAAGAAAATGTGACTTAACGCTTCACTAATTGCTAAGAAGGCTTGTGCTGGAAGTAGTCATTAACGAGACAATTCAATATTAGGCAGTCATAGAATTTTTATGTTTTCACAGTCTGCTGGTGACTAATGATGTTTGCCCAGTCCCACCACTGACTGTAGAATCACCAGTCTGTGGAAGTTTAGCAGTTGTCCATCAGTAGAGGCAGTGAGAAGAGTAGATGTAATGGATGCAAAAAGTTGAATTTCATTCGTCGCACTTGAGACATCTCAGGTCATCAACTGAAGTCAACTGGCATTTCTTTCCTGAAATAGATGTGGAAAGGGGTCTCAGCAGGCAGAGTGAGAGCTCACGGAGGTGCAGCTGTGTAACTCCAAGATGTCTGCACTGAGGTGAAATGAATCCCACGCAGAGGGGCTTTCTGGATGAATGCTAACTAGCTTTCTCAGGTGAATTATTTTTTGAATCTCCACACTATTTGCTACCTTCATTGTCCAGCATTGAGAACAGTAAATTTTAAATCCCAGTTTGAAGAGTGGGGATTTATCTCACACTAGTGAGCAAAATCTGTTGCATTTTTTTGTGCTCTTCATGTATCTATGTTAATCTCTGTGTTTTGTCATCATTAGCTGCTCTGAAATCACGGTTTTGTTGATGGCAAGGAGAGTGTAGGATCTGCCTCCCGTGGCAATATCACTGGAGCTGCACAGGGTGGTGGAAATCAGACCTAGAAGTTCCTTGTGGGCTGCAATAGAGGAATAACTAAACGAGCTGAAGAAGGGGAAATATGTGCTCTTCTCATGGAGAGGCATTTTGGGGGTTGCCTTTTACCTTTCAAATAAAAGACAGACTGAGAGAGCTGAGGCTGTTCAGCCTGGAGAAGTAAAGGCCCCAGGGAAACCTTAGAGCCCCTTCCAGTGCCTAAAGGGGCTCCAGGAGAGCTGGAAAAGGACTAGGGACGAGAGCATGGAGTGACAGGACAGTGGATTTAAACTGACAGAGAGGAGATTTGAGCTGGATATTAGGGAGAAATTCTTCGCTGTGAGGGCGGGATGGCCCTGGCACAGGGTGCCCTAAGAAGCTGTGGCTGCACCTGAATCCCTGAGAGTGTCCAAAGCCAGGCTGGATGGGGCTTGGAACAACCTGGGACAGTGGAAGGTGCCCCTGCCCATGGCAGGGAAATAGGAACTGGATGATCTTTAGGATCCCTTCCAACCCAAACCATTCAATTATTCTATGAATGCAGTATTTCCTTTCTTTTTTATTGTGACAGTTTTGTATAGTGGGAAGACAAGAAGCAAGAGGCATAAATTAAAATGAGGGGGATCCAAATGGGTTGAGAAGTCAAGTGTTGGAACAGGTTACTCAGAGAGGTTGTGCCACCTCTGTTCTTGGAGGTTTGTCTGGGTAAAGCCCTGACCTCATGATTCACCCATTTTGAGGAAACTCCTAAGTTTTCTTTCAACCCAAATTATTCTCTGATTTAAAAGTTACATGTGTTACTATACAAGTGTTATTTTAGTATGCATCTTAAGAACCATTAAGAAAATGTCAGTTTGTTTTGATTAAGTCATCTGCCTCAAAACACAGAAATGTTTTTGGGGAAAGAATACAACAGTTCTACAGAAACTTTGATCTGCTATTACTTACATCTCTTTTTATTTAGTTGTCTAAAAAATTGACTTCTTGTCTGTAAATTCAGGTGTACAAAGATGCAACACAGCCCAGGTGAAGCATAGTAACAATCTTCCAATCTAAAGAAACAAACAAACAGAAAGAAATAGGGTAATCCTGGCCACTCTGATCATACTAATTGCTTTGGTCATGCTGAACACAGGAATAGACAACATTTTTCACCTCTTTTTCTAACAGATGACAAAGCCATAAAAGCAAATAATTGAGAACAAATTTATTCATTAACTGGGATTGAATTGGGGTGATTGTTATAGCAATAAAAGGAGTGAAAATAACTTTGACAATAACCTTATTTCCCAGTCTATTTTCAATGAGAATTCCTAAAGAGGAAAGCACATTTGGAAGAAGGCATCCTTACTTTGGAAATATATCCAGCTACACATTTTACTATTTGAGAAATAATTCATAGAAAGTATGTTTGACAGCTGATAGAACAAATAATAAATGCTTTTTTGTTTGTTTCTTTGTGTTTTTTAATTTAAATAATTATTCTTTGATCATAGTGATTTCATTACCAATGTTTGATCTTCAGGAATTCCAAGGATAAGAAAAATTTAATTTTCAAGAGATATTTAATATCACACTGTTTTGTAGGTATTTCAAATCTTGAGAAAAGCCAAAATGCTACTTTGTTTCTTCTGTGACATAAAGGGGGAAAATGGTTTTGCATTAACATTTTTTTCCTCTTTAGGTCCAATTGCTCCATTATACCTGGTCACATAAAAACTAAATACACTTCAACTGTCTTTTGTGTGCTATCATCCCTGAGAGCATGAATAACAGAAATTATTTTGGGGATATTTTTGAAGACATTTGAATGAATCAGGGATATTTTTTACCCAATTACTCAATTTCTAATAATTGTGAGATTTTATTCAGCATTAGTCTGATTAGTCAGAATTGCCCACAGATGAAAAGTGTAGTTTTAGCCTTTTGCTCCATGGCTTGCAGCTGTTCTCATGGAAATTTTGCTGCTGACATGTGAGACACCAAGCTCGGGGCTTGATTTCCTTCCCTCAATGTTTGAAAAATTAATTTTTCCATAATTGTTTGGAGCAATTTATAAAACCACCAGGAAAGATATCCCCGCCAGCTCTCCAGCTCTGGCAAAGGATTCCAGGCTCTATGTGTCCTCGTGCTTCCTTCTAATTCCCCATCCTTGGCTTTCGCCAGCAACCTCTTGTTTTCCTAGCATCTTCTCTGCCCTGGAGTAGTCTTGAGGGAAAATGGCATCAAAATCAAAGTTTCTTTTCTGAAAGGTTACAAAATGGTCAATTGGAAGGGAAGATATAAAACTGCAATGAAATCTGCAACAAATGCAGGATTTTAATGGTGAATTTATGAGATCAGGTAAACTTTTATTGAAGTGGAGGGATGGGTATGTTTGGAAAATTTGGCACAAAGCCTAATAAAGTAATTATTATATTCCCTCAGTGCATTGCACAGAAATTGTATCATTTCATGCCTCATTCACAGCTCCCATTACTGATACCACAACATTTAAATTACTCTGAACATCAACACAACAAACACCACTTTGTCCAGATGAAGACTTGAAATCTTGTGAGTGGATGTTGTTAGTTTTGTTTTTGCTGTAATGCTACACACAGCTTCCAGACTGTTAACCTGATATTGAAAAGTATAGAATAATGAGTATTCTTGCCTGACTGTCCTATTTCTCTTCTAGAAATGATGCTAATTTGTGCTGGGAGCAAGGGTTACTTCTCATATTCCTAATTTTGTGTGCTGCTTTAATGGGAGAGGCAGGCAGACTGCAAAAATGGAGCAATTTCACTGCACTTAGTTTGTCACTGGCCTCCAGCTGTTGTTCTCACAGCAATGGTTTCCTACAGCTCAGCAATGTGAGGTCAACTGAAATCATGTTGTGTCTGGGGAGAAATGAAAAGGCTTTGCATGGCAGGGGAAGATACAGAGATACAGGCAATCAGCACACAGACAAAAAAAAAAAACCAAAAAAACCCCAAAAAGAACAACAACAACAACAAAAAACCCCAAAACAAACAAACAAAAAACCCTAAACAAACCAACCAACCAAAAAAAAAAATAAAAAAACCACCACAAAAAAACACAACAAACCCCACCCAAACAAAAAACCCCCAACTGCTTACAAAGTAAAAACAAAGCCTCTTGGTTCAGGCTGTGTTTTCCTGGGGTGTTCCATGTAGGGTCTGGAAAGGAAAAGTGGAAGAGCAGGTTGTCAGGCAGGAGGACTTCTATTTCAAGCTTAAGCTCTCGCTGCTGTTATAGAATCAAATTAAAGCACACTTGAAGGGGTGGTGTCAGCTTCTGATTAAAAAAACCTGACTGTGTGCCTCTAAGGTGATGATCTGTGCCTGCTCAGCACTGATCCACCCCAGGGAGAGCCCTCGACCAGGTGAGATCATTGCACAGTGTGCAGGTGGGGCTGCACTGGCTCAGGAGCTCCCTGAATTTTACTGAATTTACAATGTCTTCCCAGAGGTCATAATCAAAGAAAATATTTTAGAGAAATCTCCTTGCAGAGCATTCACTCAGGTTGTGTTTAGTGGATGGATTCTATCCAAACCCTGGCCGGATTTCTTAATCAAAAATGCATAATGTCTTTCCAGTCTATTCTCACTTTTTTTTTTTTTTTGTTCTCAGAGGAAGGCATAAAATATAAACTTTGTCAGAACAAGCATTTCTGTGCTCCATGTCAGTCAGTACTAACTCTGTGGGGCACAAATTAAATCCTTTTGGATGCTGCTTGTTCCTGTGCCGGCTCCACAGGATGGACTTTCCATCTGAGTATTCCCATCTGCATTAGTTAATTCAGTACTTGATCCTCCTGTTGCTGACAGGTCCCACAGGTTTGATTTTGCAGTTTGATGGGTTTTACTGTCCCATTTACAAATATTGGGCTGAACCAGAAGAGTAGGGCTTTTCCTTCTGAGCAGCTCAAGAATATTTAAGATAATGTGTATCTTAAATGAATTGCTCCAAATACACTCTTAAGCTTATAGAGGTTTGCTCATATCCTATCTGTGTACATAATTAGAAAAAGTACTGAGCAGACATCTCACCTCAGAGGTATTGATAATGTATTTTCTTCTTTTCTTTTTCTTCTTTGTAGAAGCTGATGGCTTAGAAAATTGGTGTTCTTAGCCATGCATGGACAAACAATTGTTTCATTTCCCTGACTTACCTGTTTTGGAGTTACTTGACTTCCTTTTTACTTGTTTCTATTGTTTGGACAGAATTAGCAACGGGAAGAAAAGCATGAAAAATGGCTGAATTCTTGCTACCTGGCACCAACAACTTCCGTAGGTTCACTCAGGAATCCTTGGCAGCGATCAAAAAGAGAATTTCTGCCAAAAAGAATTGTGGAAAAAGTACCATAGAGCAGAAACCTGGGGAGAAAGCGCGTCCTCAGCTAGACCTAAGAGCTTTCCAGAAGTTGCCAGCTCTCTATGGAAATCCTCCTCCAGAGCTCATTGGGGAACCACTGGAGGATCTCGACCCGTACTACAAAGATCATAAGGTTAGAGCCAACCTTATTTTAAAAATTATTTATTTTCATTTTTATTTTTATTTCTATTTTTAATTCGATTTGTAATTAGATTTTTAATTAATTTTTATTTTTAATTAATTTAATTTCATTTATTGTGTTGCCAAAAATTTCGGTGGACAGTTTATCAAAGAGTTTTGCTTACATCCCCTTATACAAACTCTCACCCCTTTCTAGGTTAAACAATGCATGCAGTTGGCACAGCTGAGTGATGTGCTGTAATCTTTTTTAAGAAAAGCTTAATTTTTCTTATCAAATAACTTATCAAATTTTGAGAATGAAATAATATTAAATCAATTAACATTTGAATCAGAGTAGAAGCAGAAAAAAATAAACTGGATAAAGGAAGAAAAGGTGTGGCTGAGAAAGAAATTATAATAAGTAGAAGTTATAGTAATTTTGTACATTTTCTACATAATTTTGTACATTTTCATAATTTCCACAGTTTTGAACGATGTGTTTCATCCCATCTCAATGTTTTTGTTCCACTTACACATGCAATAAATGATGCTCAAGCATAAAAATTATTTTAAAACAATTGCTGATGAATCCTTACAACCTCCTGACTCAAGCTCCATATTTGAGTTGTGACATATTGAAGAATATTATTTTCAATAACAAACATAATTGGAAACTAACCCATTGGGAATTATGCTTTTTGCTTGAGAGGAGGATAAACATTGAACTAATTTCTACAGTCTCAGAGCTAGAGGATCACTGTCAGCAACAGCAAATAAGGAAAAAGGCTGCAGCTCTTCCTTGCACGTCTTGTACATCTTGACTCAATGAGGGGTTAATTCTATTTTAAGAGAATAATCCTAAGCAAGGTTAGTTCTGTGCATGCCTCTTTGCAAATCACAAGGCTGAAAAAAAGTTTGTGCTAAGGAATATTCTGCAGCCTGAGAGTTAAAGTTTCTGATGGAAGGATAGCAAATTTGTACAGCCTTTCCAGTTAGCCAGGCTAAAGTGAAATTCAAGCTCTTGCTCATGACTGACATGAGCAACAAGATATGGCACAAAAATCTGTTCTGCATTCAACTTCCTGAGAAATTCTTGTTTGTTTCTTTTTTAAAAAAGGTTTTCATAGTGCTAAACAAGCAAAAAACCATCTACAGATTTACTGCTACACGTGCCCTGTGGATCTTCAGTCCTTTCCATCCAATACGAAGAAGAGCAATTAAAATTTTAATACATTCATATCCTTTTATCAGCTTTATTCACTCTTTTTGATTATAAAACGCTACATAATCCTGTGCTTTTGTGTTTCAGAGCGTTGAGTTAATCTGGTCTTTTCCTCACTACAGACAGATTCTAATTATGAATCACCTTAGATATTATTGCTGTTTTGGTGCTTTTGTGGTGTTTAGAAATATATTTTGTGAGTATTTGGCTTATTTAGCTTGATTTTCTACAGATTTGTGTTTTGAGCTCTGATATTGATTTCCTGATGTGTCATAGACAAGTATCTCATCCTGAAACCTTTCCCAGTGAGATGATTGATGAGATCTCCATCCTCTTTTTCATCTTCTGCTTACCCAAATGTGGGAATTAAATTCATTTCACGTGCCAAAGCTGATCAACCATTGGCCAGTTTTGAGAGAAAAGGCTGAGACAGGCAAGCACATACAGGAAAATACATAGAAAAAACTATGTAAACTTAGTTTCTTTGGGAAGTAAGATTCAAAAAGTGTACATGTGGTATATGAAAGCAAATATTTCCAGGAATGCTGTTGCAGGGAACGCCTTGAGAATATAAAGGTAATATAGATCCCACCTCATATATCAAATTTAGGGAGTAGGAATCACAAGTGTATTGCTCCAGTTTGGCACTGGGGAAGGACACCTGTCACTTGGGGCTGAATCGACCCAGAGTAGAGTCTGTGATGTCCCTGTGTGGATTTCAGATTTCCAGCCATCTCCTGGCTCTGTGCTGTGAGGTAACTTCAGTGACTCGAGCTTGTCATCGTAACAGTGTGCAGACATCCCTGGAAGAGCGATGCCTCTCATCTGGGGCTTTCTCTGGGCAGAGGTTGGCTGACATTGGCATTTCCACATGAGTGGCCCAGCTCCTGACAGCCAGACCGTGCCCAGAGCTAAAGCCAGGAATTTATTTTGTGGGGTTGGAGAGGGTGGATAATAGCAAAGATAAATGTCCTTCCCATACTCCTCTACCTATGGATTGTGCACACAATCACAGCAAGGCTGGAGATCCAGCTCCACAGTGATGTGCTTGAGCTTAGGTGTCTACAAATGAGGTAGCTGCTCAAGCTCTGGGCCAGCAGGTCCCAGATGGCTCCTGGGAAGCCACTAGAGTTGGATAGACATGGGCATCACAATAAAAACCCCGTTACTGTGTTAGAGAGATCCAGAGGAGGGCTATGAACATGGTGAATGGTCTGGAGGGGAAGCCATGTGAGGAGCAGCTGAGGGCACTTGGTCTCTTCAGCCTGGAGGAGACTGAGGGGAGACTCACTGTGGTGTTCAGCTTCCCTGTGAGGGGCAGTGGAGGGGCACACCCTGATCTCTTTGCTCTCATGACCAGTGACAGGAGGGAGGTTTAGGTTGGATATCAGGAAAAGGTTCTTCACCCAGGGGTGGTTGGGCATTGAAGAGGCTCCCCAAGACAGTGGTCACAGCACCAGCCTGACAGAGTTTAAGAAGCACTGAAACAATGTTCTCAAGCACACAATGTGACTCTTGGGGCCAGAAGTTGGCCCTGATGATCGTGATGGGTCTCTTCAAACTCAGCATATCCTCTGATTCTATGAACTAGAGTTGTTTGAAACTCCTGCAATCACCGTGTCAGATTTCATGCAGTCCTTTGCAAGAGAAGAGCTTTGTGATTTGAGCAAATGTTTAACTTCTATGCCGTAAAATGAAACTAAAATTGCATCCTTCCGCCCAATCCTAGAGTGGTTGAGGGTCCTTTTTCCAGGCTGGAAATGCTTAGAGCAGCAGATCTGTAATCAACACAAAAGTCCATGGATAACAGCAGTAGTGTGTTACCATCTAACGTGGCTCAAAATCATAAATACCTGTGCAAGCTGTTCTTACATGTGCTTGAAACAAAAAGTCAGATAATATGTCTGATGCAATATGTAGTTAAATTTCTGAATCCATGTCGTATTCTTTGCCTTCACTCCCATGCCTTACATTGTTCACCTGGTTTATCATGTGCACCATTATAACTAATTGTGCATTCATGGCTCTGACTGAGTCACCTAAGACATCGTCGTCGTCTTCGTGGAACACATATGTTGAGTAAGTATCTGTGGGTACGTATATTTTTTATTTATGTAGTTGTATTGAGTTATTGAGACGTGCCACTTTCACTCGAGATGGTTTGTGGGAGATTTAAAAGGAAAGTTTCTTGTCTTAAAGGGGTTTTTAAAATTTTGCTTTTATTTGAGGAAGCGGTTTTGTCTTTAAACCAAATATATACGATAATTTTGATGTTATAGGAGAGAGTAAGTGTAAATTAAGTTCCACTGGTGAACTGGCTTCATGTCTGTTCTGCTGCTCCAGTTTTTCCACTTACTGAAGTTACTCAGTAATTATTTGCTCTCTGTCAAGATGTATTTTTTGTTGTTACTGATGCTGGTTGAGCACATGGGAGTTGCTATCTTTCAAAATTCTGGCTAATTATATTGAAATGCTGCATTTTGCTCTAATAAAATGTTCTGTCAGAAGCTCTTGGCCTGCAGAGTGCTGTTAGAATGTAAAGCTTTTATCTTCAGCACTGCCAGAACCTGCAATGTTAAATCACAATAAATCCATGTTTTGTAGTCAGTCTTGAAATTTATAATGCCATGGGTTTGTTGGTTTTGTTGTTTTTTTGGTTTTTTTTAGAGGCCATTTCAGCTGTTACTTTTTCACTTTGGCAAAAGTGCTAGAATATGAATATTGATAATTCTAACACCTAACACAAAGGAGAAGATTCACAAATGCTTAGTATTAAAATCAGGTTTAAAATTATTTTTTACAATATTATGTTAAATGACACTGAAACAGCTTGGATGGCAAACTCTCACGTAAGCAGGAACAAGACTCTGCATGGTATTAAAATACACATCTCCAGAAGATGCTGAGGTTCTTCTCTACCTGTGAGAGAGTTAAAGGTTGGATCAGAATTGTATCTGCTGTTGGCATCAACTACCATTTAGATGCATTGTAAGAATAATTTCAGAATACTTCTTTCCAAATAAAAAGGGAAGCACTACATCCATATAATTTTTTAGTGCATTTGCTGACTACCAAATGAAAGCCTTTTGAATTCTGTAGGGATATTGCTGCCTTCTTGAATTTATGAGTGCACTCAGTTAAGTCCAGAAGAGCTTTTACTGATAATTTTCCATTAATAAGAATAATTGCCATCTTAAATTGAAAACTCTCTACTCTTGTATTCCTCTAAGTGTTTTAAATATTCTGCACAGAAATGGTTGCTGTGTGCCCAAAGAAATAACACAGCACATCACACGGTCACTTGATTACTTGAAACTGGAAGAAGATACAAATTTGGATCTTTATTTTAGCTAGTAACTGAGAGTTCGGTGTTTCTGAAATTATGAAGACTCACATGGAAGAATTTGGAAAAAACTGTTGAATGCCAAAAAGTGTATAGTGAGTTGCACATTAATAGCCATGTCCAGGTTGCAGTCAGCTACTGTCTCCAGCTCACGTAGACCAGATACTGATGGGATAGAATACACTGAAATCCACAGAAATCTGTTAGTTCTCTCCAGCTTTGTCTCAGTTTGCTGGCCCAGACATTAAATAATCTGACTGTGCCTCTTCCGTTAAGTGCTAACACTGCTCTTTCCCTTTGGCTTTTTTCTCCACTCCTTAGATTTACTTTCACTGGCATTTACACTTTTGAATCATTGATACAAATATTGGCAAGAGGATTCTGTCTAAATGAATTCACTTTCCTTCGGGATCCCTGGAACTGGTTGGATTTCACCGTTATCGTCATGGCGTAAGTGGGAACAAATAAAATATGAATTACCTGCCTCGACTCTGTGCTGGAAATTCTCATTGCTGTGGTGCAAAAGGCTGTCTGTGGTTTAAAAACCAACCCATGGCTCCTAATTGTACCTGAAACTGTCTAGAACATTGACTTTTCTCCTTGTTTAGCACTCACTATATTACAATAATGTTTTAGTCTTTCAAAAAGGGAATAGAGCTCTGCAGAGCAAGATATTCCCAGTGGTGAGTATAGGTGAATGGATGTGTTTAGACTGGTGAAATGTAAGAGCTGGGCATAAATACAGACTCGCTGACCCTGTGAATGAAAGTATAATTTTACAATTAGGGTGACGGGTATAGACACCAGGATAGTGGATTAAATTACGGGTCCATCTTTAAAAATCATAGTTAAAGCCTAATTTTCTGGTAATTAGCAAGCTTCTATATACAGGTTAAATGCAGCTACAGAAGGGAGATCAAACCAGCTCAGCCAGCATTTGTAAGTTCATAGTTTTAGAGGTACCTTTGCATTTTAAATGAATGATGTTTAAAGATGCTCACACAAAAGCAGCTGTGCACAAGCCAGGAGCTTCCCCACTTCAGAGGGAAACTCTAATAATGAAGAAATGCATTTCTGTTTTATAAGTCTTCAGACAAATTCTTGATATGAAGTTCTTTTAATACTTAAAATACACTTGGAAAGATTGACATCTAAGAATGACCACTGTAAATAACTGCCCTGTTAACTCTGTTCAACCACTTGGTGTTTCACATCTGGTCTTTACAGGTATGTGGGAGCATTTAGTGACTTGGGGAGTGTGTCAGTCCTCCGGACTTTCAGGGTTCTCAGAGCTTTAAAAACCATTTCAGTAGTCCCAGGTAAGAAATCTTACTTGCTGAGTATTTTCTCCTACTTGCAACTCATTCTTTGCTTCATTCAAAACATTGGCTTTTGACTTTTTTTTTTTCCATATCTTTCACAAGTTGCAGACACAGCTGAATTTGTGCGCACAAAAAGTGCCTCAGTTCATCTGTCCCAGTCAGAATGAATCAAGTGTTAGAAAGAACACTGAACATAGTTTATATTCATTATGCTTTTAAAGATATTGTTCACAGTTTTAATGTCAGTTTTACAGAATGTTCTTTCAGCTGATGTGTCTGTTATGGTTCCACAGAAATAATTCTGGATATTGAAGGGACTTTACCACTAATGATCTTACACCATCAATCCATGCCAGGAGAGGGTCAGATTGGATATTATCTTCAGAAATTACCAGTGCTGGAAGTATCATTTGAATTATGCATATTACTTTTCATGGATAAAGAAAACTAGACTGGTTCGTCATCTTTGCATGAATATTTTTCAGGGATTAAAGGAACATCTAAAAATTGTAAGGTCAACAAAAGGAGAAAAAATATTTCTCTCGTATTAGTTACTCTCATCCTAAATATACTTGTATTGCAAATGTATTTGCCACCTATTATCCTGTAGTTCTTATACTTTAGCTTTTATACATTGCTTTAACTCTAATCAAGTATGATATTTGAATCTTAGGTTTTCATCCTGCTTTTTCTTTTTACATTGTCTTTTTAGGGCTCAAGATCATTGTAGGAGCACTTATCCAGTCTGTTAAGAAACTTGCAGATGTGATGATCCTGACTGTGTTCTGCCTGAGTGTTTTTGCCCTCATAGGCCTCCAGCTTTTTAAGGGCAATCTCAGGCAAAAGTGTATCAGGAACACTACAGAGTTTTGTAATAAAACATGGGAAAGTTATGAAAAGTTTATTAATGATTCAGGTAATTTTTTTCTCCTTAATTCTTCTTTAGATGATGCTATAGGCACTTCTGCACACATGTATAACCACTGCTGTGAACTGTGTTGCTGTTTTGATTGATATTTTAATGAGTAACTACCTGATAATGGCCTTCTGATTACCAGAGCAGCTTGCAGGCATCCAGGAATGCAATCCTTCCCTTCATTATAAAAAAAAGCACTCCCAAATTTTCCAGTAACATCCAGATCTGTTTCCCTGAATGATATGACAATAACTGAAAGATGCATTAGCTCGTACTCTGTTGTAATTCCCAAAAGTTCACCTTTTACTACAGGCTGAAGAGCTCATGCATCTTCATTTTCCTGCTCAGTGGGAGCTGCTCCTCAGCTTAAAACAGAGGAATTTGTTGAAAAGTCAAATTACTTACTTCTTCACATCAAATATATCTTATTTTATGTCTTATATAAGATATATACAAAACATATGTTTCATGTTTACATCTTGGCTGAGGCTGGTGATGGAACCATGGAGCAGACATCTGAAAATGCATCAAAGTATTCTCAGAGGAACAACAGTAAAATGCAATTCAGAATAGCAAAGCAAAGCCTTGTGTTAAAGGAGAAGCCTCAATATGTGTGAAAAAAACAGACTCAAAATAATCAATGTCTGTGCCAAAAATACGAAGAAAGCCTCATCACTGAAGAGCATCTCTCCCAGCGAGTTCAGACATAGCAGCAGTTGCACAGGAAGAGAAGAATTTTCCCGGTAGGAATTCTCAAAATATGTAAAAAGTCACCCAGAATTGCTGTTTGTCCACACTCTGTGTGGGAGATTGGTTTAGACAGGATTTCTTCAATAACTTCAAAGTCCAGGGAAAGAAAGTGTAGAAAAGATTCTTTAGGAAAGCCTTTTTTTTTTCCTTTTTCCTACCAAAAGACTACACACAAGAAGCAAGTAATTTACATGTACAGAATGCTGTAAAAATCATAATTGAAAGCAAAATTGGAAAGGAATCAGTCAGTGACTAGAACACTGTAGCAGAGGCCATGGATGTGACAAAGTTGACCTAAAAATGCTGATTTTCTGTGCTGAAGAACAAGAAGCAAAAGGATCTACATTTTAGGACATGTAGAACATTGAAATAGTACAAAGGCAATGGTGTGGAGAAAGCAGAGCTCAAGAAATATAGAATCTGTGTTGCTTCACAACCTTTGTGTTGTTCAAATCCTATGCCAAAAGGAATAGGAGAGTCCAGACCAGTTTAATGCATGGTGGATTACTTTCTTATAGGATTTAGGATGTACCCCCCTATAAATCCAGTTCTCTATAAAACTATTTTTATATATTTGTATGGACTGCTTTTGTCCTGGTTTTGTGGGAAGTTCCCATCTCCTACATGGAGAACTATATGTTATTATGATTCTCTGAAGTTCAATCACCGAATCTTCTTAAAACCCCCTTTTTTTTTTCAGTTTGCAGGAGTGGAGCTGAGCAAAATTTCAGTGGAAAGTAGCCCACATAGGGATTCATTCCTGTATGGGGTATTTACATGGTATGGCAGAGCTGTTATCAAAGGTTCCTGGTGGCTCTGAATCATGCTGACTTATCTGATGAGCACACAAGAGGTTTGAGGAGCACTAGGCAGGCATGAGACCTGCCTTACATCTTGGGATAATAAATCCACATCTTAATGGAGATAATTGGCTATTAGCTAAAGCTTTTACTTCGATTCTGCTGATAAAAGAGTAACTAATGCTAAGAGAAATAGGGTAAGAGTTCAGAAAGGGCACAGCTCCAGAATCCTAATGGATAAATCTGCATTTCTCAGCTCAGCAGGGTTAGGAGCTGCAGTTTGGCTCAGCAGTGGTGGATATTCACACAACCGAATACTCCTCCTTTCCCCTCAGAACCTGCTTTGTTTTTATTGCTCATTGGAAACAGACCTGGTCTATTCTACTTCAAGCAATATTTGCACATAGTCTTGGAGAGGGGTAATTGCTACGGGCCAGAACTCTGCCAGTTTGTGCCAACATTTACCAGATATTGGATTGGTTTAACATTTACATTAGATGTTAGGGAGAAAATCTTTATTCAGAGAGTGGTGAGGCCCTGGCACAGGGTGCCCAGAGAAGCTGTGGCTGCCCCTGGATCCCTGGAAGTGTCCAAGGCCAGGCTGGATGGGGCTTGGAGCAACCTGGGACAGTGGAAGGTGTCCCTGCCCATGCAGGGGGTTGGAATGAGATGAGTTTTACAGTCCCATCCAACCCAAACGACTTTGGGATTCCGTGACTCTGTTTGAGCCTATATCTTCCAATTCTTCATTTCCTTTATACAGACATAGCCAAAATGATAATATCTTTAAAAAAATTGCATTAAGGAACTGCCTTCAGCCTGAAATTTGTGCATACATATATGTATGTTCATAAATGAGGCCAGGGCATCCTGCAATCTGGTGCAGTTAATGTGAGCATGGGAAACCTGTGCACTTGCTCTTACAGGTCACTGGTTACTTATCACTGCTCATATGAAATGATAGAGCATTCAGGCTAGAAAGTGCTTTGAGTTTAATTTTTTTTCCTTTTTTTTTCCTAATAGATGACTTTGCTAGGAAAAATGGTACTGTGGATATTTTGCTGTGTGGTCCTGGTGCTGGGTGAGTGCACTTAAGATAATTTCTTCCTTGGAAGTTTTCTCTGCCTCAATGCTCTTATATTTGCTCAGTCATGTGAGAAAAAAAAAAAGGCAGAAAATCTAATCTTTCCTTGAATGCAGAAGCAGCAACACACAAAACAAAGTATAGCAAACTGTCAGATAATTAAAGTCTTGCAGGGAATGAAGTATGAACTTGCAGCTGGCTTATTCAGGTCTAACTAGTCTTTTAGACTTTCCTGAAGTGTTATCTTCCTCTTCCCCATGGACATATGAGAGAACTGAAAATGTGAAAGATCTGGGATACAGCACAGGACAGACATTGCTCTCTGTGAAGGCTCATGAGTACTAAACTGGAAAAACAAAACATGAATTTTGGAGAGCAGGTTTGGGCAAGGAGGGAGATGTGGCTGCTTTGCAGTGAGGGGCAGGGGATGAGGATTGGTGATGAGGGGACTGCCCTGGGATGGTGGTCTACTCCAGCCTCTCTTCTTCCTTTGTTTCTGGATTGTGACCACTGCTTTTTCTATTCCTCCTTCAGCCAATACTGCCTGGAGTAGAAAATTGTTTTGCAATCTAATGAACTGCAGAGCTGAAACATAATCAGAACTCTTACATAAAGCTGAAGTTTTCCTTGAAATCTGCACATTTATAAGGGCTCCACCTTTTGTTATTAATTCTAGGGTCTGTCCTCCTGGGTATAAATGCTGTAAAATTGGGCCAAATCCCGATTATGGTTTCACCAGTTTTGATACATTTGGCTGGGCTTTTCTTTCCTTATTCCGCCTGATGACCCAGGACTACTGGGAGCGTCTGTACCAACAGGTACCAGTTTTGTGCATGGCTCATAACTGATCTTGATTAGTTGAAGCAGAAAATGTGTAGACAGGACAAAAAACCTCAAATAAAAAAATAGCTACAAGTCATTGAGCCCATGTTGTCCCTTCTGCCTGTAACTCCTAGAAAAGCGATGCTGAAGTGCTTTCCAGCCTTTTCACCCTGTTCTTGTAAAAAAGTCCTAAAAGGGTTCTGTACTGTCCTTCAAAAATGCAAAAATGCCTCCTCGATTGTCTTCATGGGATGTACAATCAATGATTCACATGTCAGGATATTGGAGGAGGGAGGAAGACAGGAAAGAATAGCAAAGAAATCTCTAATTCCATTTAAGCTTCCTGAAGCATTGTGTCTAGGAAGCTCAGTGCTTTTAAAGAATTTCAGAGACACACTGAAAGCCTACTTGGTATTTTTTGTGGTAATGTTTATCTCTGGGGTGTGTTGCTTGCAGACCCTCAGAGCTTCTGGGAAGGTGTATGTAGTCTTCTTCATGATGGTCATCTTTCTGGGCTCATTTTATCTAGTCAACTTGATTCTGGCTGTAGTAACAATGGCATATGAGGACCAGAACAAGGCCACCATCGCTGAAACCGAGGCAAAGGAGAGGAAGTTTCGGGAAGCTATGGAAATACTGAAGAAGGAGCAGGAGGTACGTAAATTATTCACTTGAAAGTGTTTGTCCATTGTTCTAGTTTTGGTCCCATAGCATGGTTTAGGTTGGAAGGGATCTTAAAGATCATCTCATTCCAAGCCCCTGCCATGGCCAGGGACACCTTCCACTAGATGGTTGCTCAGAGCCCAATCCAGACATAAGGAAAAGCATCACTCCCTGTGTACACCTGTATATAAAAACCACTCATGGAAACAGGTGCGAGTGATAACTTACTGAAATGAGTGATTTCTGGAGCTGCAGAATAACTCCTTGTTCCATACAAGCTGAACCCCTTGTTCAGCTGTGCATGTTTCCTGTGAAACAATTAATTTTGTTCTGGATAAAAAGCATTAAATGTTGATGTTACTTTAAGAAAAGCAGTATTTTTAAATTTGGAAAACATAAAATTCCATCAACCAACAGCTTCCAAAAGAAAATGTGGTTGTTTTTCAATTCTTTTTTTATTCTATTTCGTGATTTGGGCTGCTGAGCAAAGAAAAATACAGTAATTCTGCTGCATTAACATCTGAGCCAAAACCTACTGTAGTTGAATGAAAAGTCTCAGTAACTTAAATAGCATAGACGTTTCTGGAACAAGAAGCTTTTTAAAATACCCTGAATTCAGCATGGGAAGGAAAATCATCCACACTGTGAATACAGTCCCAAGAATCCCCAATGAAAAGAAATAATTTTATTACGGTTATTTAGGGGAAAGGATATATTCTACTGCATTATTTTCAAACTGATCATTTTTATTGTAAGCAAATTTGCCATATGGAGGAGTAGGAGTTATAATGTGATTATTTTGCCTCTGGCAGGCCCAGTACATGTAATCATATAACACTGCAAATAGCAAATTGTTCAGTGCTCCATATGTTGGGGAAATTCTCTCCTCTTTCTTTTAGCATTATCACATACTTGAATATTTTTAGTAAGTTTTGTGAAACACAAGTTGTTAACAGGAAATAATAATATAGAGCACAGAAGTGTTTTCTTTCTGCTTTCATTCAAAGCACTCAGCAAAAATATCATCCATGTTTTGTTGGTTTTTTTGTTTAATTTCAGTCACTGGGTATTAAAGGGATTGATATCCTGTCACTTAGCTCCTTTGAAGCCTCTTCTCTGTCACCCAAAGAAATCAAAGAAAGGAGCAATAGGAAAAAGAGAAATAAGTCATTGGGGAGAGAAGACAATGAAGAAGAAGAACTCCCCAAGTCACAGCTCCCAGACAGTCAACGAAAGTTGGTAATCTATTATCTGAATCTGAGATCCTTACAGCTTTTCTGATTTTAATTTAAAATTAATGGCTTAAAAGCATAAACAAAATCCTACTACAAACACAGATCACTCTTAAGTCTTTAAAATAAACAAATTTTCTTGGGATAAAGAAGAATTAGATGTAAAAATTAATTTGAAAAGGAAGTCTTACAAATGAAGGATGAAAGCAAAGTTAAAATAGTTAAATAAATTTTCTATAAGAATGAGAAATAAAAAGAAGTGAATGACTATCAGAACTTAGTTTTATACCGTCATTCTCTGTGAAAAATTTCATACTTAAAATGTAAGTATAAGGCTTATCTCAAAAATAGCTGGTACAGCTCATGAAGTTTTATTACCCACCATTGAGAATCTAAATATAATCCTTCCTGAAAAATCAAAATCAGATAAGAGTTTTGGACTCGCAGTTGTTCACAGTGAATGTTATGAAGCTCTAACAATTCACAGCTTCCCAAGATTTTCTCTGTGATGTTATCTCGTTCTCTCTGTTTTGCTTTTCCTGGCCTTCCAGTCTCTGCTGGGCCTGGCGTACGGCCCCAGCGCCAGCCAGGCCAAGCGCCGGCTGAGCCACGGCAGCGTGTTCAACTTCCAAGTTCCCACTGTGGAGGGGGATCCCAGAGCGGATTTCGGTGACAAGGACACCCACAAACCCCGGTGCCAGTCCCTGTCGGGGGTGCAGACGGGAAGACGGCCCAGCCTGCAAAGCCAACGCGGCCACAGCTCCCACCCCGCCACCCCAAACTGTGCGCAGAGCAGCAAGGGGAGCGGCGCGGATGAGCACCTCGGGCTGGGTTTGGGGGGGACAGGGGGGAGCAGCAGGGTGCACAGCCAAGATCCCGTGTCCTGTGAAGGAGCAGTGCTTCCACCAGTCATGGAAGACTTGGGAAGGGGGGATCTGGTAAGGAAAAATAGAATATTTTAAATATATGCTTTATACTGTGGTTTATCGATCAGTGGCATGGTTGGGTTCTTTCTGTTGGTTTTCAGAGTTTCACCTTAATGGCAATCAGTATTTGAACTCAAGCATACTGAGGTGGGAATTTTTCAGTTGTCTGTAGAAACTGGTTTTTAATAGTCTGATACTTGCTGAAAATTATATTTTGGCCTTCCTGTTGTAAACCTTATGTTTCTGCTATCCATTAATTGTATTAATATAGTTTGAAAAGTCCCTAGTGCTGAAATTACAAGTCGCCCAGGAGTCTTCTCACCCTAAATGCTGCCCAGGGGTGTAATTTTGAATAATACCTGTGATTTTTTGTTTGTTTGTTTGTTTGTAGCCCCTTTAGCATCATGCAGCAGTTTTGCCTGTAAATTCTCCGATTTCCCCTATTTATCCTTCACCTCTCTCCTGTTCCATTAGTCTCTTGAATAACTCCTAGGCCTATTTCCCCTCATACACTCATTTCCAAGGCTGTGCTTGCCCCATGTTACATGCTTGCAGGATCCATTCACTGCAGCCCCATGACAGAATAGGACCATCAATCTCACCATCTATTACATCTTGTAAAAACGTACATTTATTTGGCTGCATGTCATTGTTCCTATTAGTTCTCACAGTTACCCATCATCACATCCTGGCTCATTTCACTCCCCTGGTATCTCCCTAATCGTGTTTACTTCTCTGAGCAGCCAGCTGTGCATGATGAGAGCAGCATGATGCATTTACCTCCTCATCTGTCAGTGGAGTACTTTAATGAGGCTCTTCAGAGACAAAGGGCAGCAAGTGTAGTCAGCATAATTACCAGTGTCTTGGAGGGTAAGTGGTTCCTCATTAAGTTTATTTCAACCCTAAAGTAACGCTGCCATGAAAGAACGAAACATATTTCTTAAAGGTTAGCAAAGATTTGTAGGTGTGCAAGGAGGAATTTCATTGTTAATTTGGACTTCTTTTAGAAGAAAAGGTGTTACACAGTGTCTGTGTACTGGAACATATCCTTTGCCTATTGTAAAAGCTCATTTTGTAGGACAGAGAGTGAAGAGTGGAAAATATTTCTGATCATCTGACCTGCAGGACTGGGACACTGTTTTCTCCTCCTGATCCTCTGATTTTTGTTGTGGCAGTGGCAGAATTCAGAGGATTCACAGGCATGCAGAATTCAACAATTAATGAGATAATGCAAGTAAAATTAGTTTTGTCAATTCTTGGATATTGAATACTTAACTTCACAATTTTATTCCTTTAATTTACCGTCCCATGGGAATTTTTGGTGAGAGTCAATCAGTAACAGTTATTTTGATGACTGATAGTTTTGTTGCAGATCTTGCTGAAAAACTTCAAGTTATTCAGGATGATGAACTTTTGTTTTCTTTTGTCCCTTTTGAGGACCTCTATCACCAGTTCTTGGACCACAAGTATGGGACTGAACAAGGGGGTACCTGTGGCAGGAAGGTGCCTTTTCTTAATTTTTAAAAATATTTTTCTTTTCCTGGGAGAATCACAGTTGCAACACATCCAGCTGAGCTTTGCTTTTTGGTGTAATTCATCAAAAATCTGGGTTTTGTTGCACAGTTTCAGCTGTGAACTGGGGTGGGACAGGACTTGTAGATCTGGAAGACAAGAGTTAGACTTGGAGTGAGGATTGAGTCAAAGTGATCACTCTGGAATAAGTGGTGTAGGGTGCAGGTGTAGGAGTTGAGCCTGGGGGGGGGAAGAAATGAAAATTACACAGAGGGAAGAAATAAGAACAGGTCCAATTAAGAAAAGGATATGAATCAGATCTAGCTCATCTATTTCTGAAAAACTTCCAGGTCCCTGAAAACCAGACAAGTAATTCCTACTGTGCTTGTATTTAAAGCTAGTTCTAGTTGGTCAATGAATTTGCACAGGACTTAAGCTGGGTCAAAAGTATTTTGAAGTTCTCATGAATATTAGTGGTGAAGAAAGAAAAGCTATGAGATTTAGATTTGATTAAAGAGATGAAAATGACAAAGACAAAACAGCTTCTGTCCTAAGTTCTACTTGTGGAAAACAGAGATGTGTTCAACTTTCATCAGCTGAGAAGTGGTTGGTGTGACCTTTCCCATAGAAGAGGCCAAAGGCCAAATTTCAGGCAATTTGGATTTGCCAGAGTCAGAATTCCCATGTCTAACACTGGTTCTTTAAACTGCCTTGAGAGTCAAGAGAGACAAAAAGTGTGTGTGACAAAAAGTGTGTGACGCAGCCATTGTCCCAGACACTCATGTGTGGACAGGGTGGGAAGTGCTGTAGCTGCTCCATTGTCCTGCAAGACCATGAGAAGCTGTGGTGAGACCTCTGCATCACAAATATCTGCATTATCAGATGATTGTAGTACCAGTCTGAGACAAATAAAACCCTTTCCAAAGACTTTTGAAGGAAGTGAACAAGAATGAATTTGGAATCAAATTTTCTCTGAATTTTTATTTCACGTTTATCAGCTGATGTAAGATGTAAAATGTTCAGGGAGGTTCTGTGAGAGACGAGAGATTTCCTTCTTTTCTTTCTTCTTCTTTCTGGTCTTTTGAATTTGTGAAGTTGTTATTTCACCATCTTGCTCAGTGATAGCTAACAATATAAGGATTTTCTTTTTCATTTAGAACATGAAGAAGCTAAGCAGAAATGCCCACCACGCCTCAAGAACCTTGCTTTAAAGTATCTAATTTGGGACTGTTGCCCACTTTGGTTGAGAATCAAGGAAAAAGTGGCTGCTTTCATAAAGGATCCTTTTTTTGATCTCACCATCACAGTTTGCATTGTGATGAACACTTTGTTCATGGCACTGGAGCACAATAATATGTCACCTACTTTTAAACTCATGCTTAAAATAGGCAACTTGGTAAGCAAATTCTCAGCTATGTGGAGTTTTATAAGATTAATTAATTGGCTGATATGTGTTTTCACTCAAAACATAAAAAGTAACAGTAAAAATTAAAAATTAGCAAACCCTGCATTTATAAACTTTGTTTCTAATATAGACAGTGCCCAGATTTTTTTTGTACTCTTTGGCATGCTCCTGAGAAGTCAGAAAACAATCCTGCAAGTTTAGTTAAATGTTCATTAGGACTTCATAAACATGGGTTTTATTAACCTGTCCATGAATGTTATTTGAGGGAACATGACCTAGAGATAAGATAAACTCATGTCTACTTTCAGGCTGATGCTACTGTTTCTTTGTCACAGGTTTTTACAGGAATCTTCACTGCAGAAATGATCTTAAAAATAATCGCTCTAGATCCCTATTACTATTTCCAGCAGCCCTGGAATATTTTTGATAGTGTCATTGTCACGCTGAGTTTAATTGAACTGAGTTTTCCCAAACACAAAAGGAAGAGGGAAAGGCAAAAAGGAGGAACCCTGTCAGTTTTACGATCCTTCAGACTGGTAATGGTTCACGCATGCTCAGTTGTATGAAGCTGTAACTTGTGAATTTAATAGAGAATACTTCTGTAGTTTCTTGCCTTCTGTAGGCAAGAAATTATTTTTTCTTTACCTTAATTATTTTTATTTCCTCATCTTGGATTTAAGAAACACACTCAAACTTCTTGTGATGTTAGAATCAGAGTTTAAGAAGTATAATTCTTTTGAATTCACTGAGAACTATTCAAAGGAAAAAAATTATTCCAGAATGGACATGTTATAAAACGGATGCAAATAATTAAAAACTAGCTCAGGAAATTAGGAAAAAAGTGTCAGAGTACAAACAGAAATAAGCAATATTTAAAGAGAGATGTGAAATTATGTTAAGGTATCCACTTCATATACCAGGACTGATTTAAATTGCTTTATCAAAATACATTTTCTTTTCATAGTTCTACAGCAGCAGTCTCTGAGCTTTTGGTCCTTTGTTTTACACATAGATTAGGCACCATAATCTACATCAAGAGCATTGCATGGACACCTACCTGTGTGGGCCAAGCATTTATCAATCTCTCAAGTTAATTTGGTCCTTTACAAGGTGATTAGTTCATGTTTGCAGTGTTGCCCAGTCAAAAGAAAAAATATCTAAGAATTCTTTTAAAAAGTATTAATGTACTACAAATGTTGCATTGCTGGAATAGTTCAGAATATCAGAAATTTTGTTATTTTAGGGTTTGCATGGTGCAAAGATGAGTTATCTCTACCAATGTCTAACACTATGTTTTATGTTGCTATACAGCTGAGGGTCTTCAAACTGGCAAAGTCCTGGCCAACTTTAAACACTCTAATTAAAATAATTTGTAACTCCCTGGGAGCACTGAGTAATCTGACCCTCGTCCTGGCAATCATCATTTTCATTTTTGCTATAGTAGGGGTGCAACTTTTTGGGAGAAGTTATGCACTTAACTACACTAAAATAAACAAAGGCTGCGAGCCCCGCTGGCACATGAAGGACTTTTTCCATTCATTCCTTGTCATTTTCCGAATTCTGTGTGGAGAGTGGATTGAGACCATGTGGGACTGCATGGTGGTTGCTGAACCATCACTGTGCCTTGTTGTCTTTCTGCTGGTCATGGTGCTGGGAAATTTAGTGGTAAGTTTTGCTGTGTGCCCTTCTCTTCATCCTGTCTGTGGTGGACTACGGTCAATAGCTGTTCTGACAACAAATGGTAGCTTCCCTAAAAAAACAGGTGGAAAAGTTACCTATGTATGTGTTAGTCTGCCACACCCTCTTTTTCCTTTCACCTTTGAGCCATTGTGGGTATTTTCCCATTTTATGAGTTTAGCACAGAGCATCACTTGATATTTCATGTGGCCATGTGACAAGAAATACCTTTGCAGTAAATACACTACAGGCAGCTATGTTTCTTCACGTCTTGGGATTTGGATGTAAATAATCAGTGAGGCTTATGGCTTACCTGCTTGAATTAATAAGGCCAAATGCTTAAGTCCCTCTCTAAATCAATTTTATTTTTTGTAAGACCTCATGCAAGTACTAAATTCTTTAACAGCAAATGGCAGAATCTACAGTGTGCCACAGAAATCAGGATTATTTTTAGGCATCTCAAAGTACAAGAGCTAGATCTTCAATGGCATAACCTGCACAGCCTCAACACATTGTGCTGGGACATAAGGGATAGCCTGCCTTCCTTGGTCCTGTGCTGTCCTTTCTTGATTCCCAAAACATAAGTATCTTCTTTTAGTAACTATGTTCCTCACGTCCTTCATTCATATGCCAAACTTCTCTTAATTGTAAAAAAAAATTCTGAACATATTAAACTCAAGGCAGACGTTTATGGGAAATCTCTGCTCTGTGGCTGAATCCTAAATATGTATTTAATGTCCTGCCTGTTCCACACTGCAAGGATTGATGTCAGTGATGAAATGCTGTGAATGAGATTTATATCACATTATGTTAACTGTCAAGCAAGGAAGTGTTTAGCCCCCACTTTTTGTCCAGGCTTTCTTATGATCCAAGGAAGCAGAGAGAGGTGTCTGGGACTGAGATTTGTTCCAGCCTGAAGTCAATAACTAGGACAGATGGGATGAATTTTATCTCTGGAGAGCTGATATTCTCCACTGCTTGTGGTCCTTGGATGGCTCAGGGGTGTTATCTGCCTGTTTCTGCCATGATAAAGCTATGATACACAGATCCCATTAGAAACCAAAATACTAGTGAAAAAATTAAATTCTCACATTCCCTTAAAAGCAAGTGAACAAAATACAAATGGAGGTTTAAAAATTCCTTAATTTGGAGGTACTTAAAAATGAGAAATTCAAGCTTCTCTTGCTTTTGATTTTTGTGATGATGTAGCAGATTTGAGGAAATTTCTGGGCCTGAATCTGATCTCACAGAATTTTGGAAGTAACTCCACAGAGGCCCGATTTAATTCTGATTTGAAGAATGAAGAGACAATTATTAAACTGACACGATGTGAGTCTATATTACTACTTTAACCTTTGAAAAGTTGTTTTTGCCAAATAATGCATTTGGCACACATATCTGTTTTCTCTTCTAGTTTAAATTAAGTTTTTTGAGAAGAGAGGAATGAGAAAACAGAAATATCTGGCAGAGAAGTTGATTTCATCAACCACAATGTGATCAGTTGCTGTCATTTGCTTATCACCTTGTTTTGATTTGCTCAAGAGAGACTGAACTCTGGTAGCATCTGTGTTCTTCAAAGTTAGAATTCAGATTTTTGAATACTAGTCTCTGGACTTTACTTTGTTTTTATTATTATTTCAATTGCTTTCAGGTTCTCAACCTTTTCATTGCACTGCTGCTGAGTTCTTTTAGTGCTGACAGTCTCCAGACAACAGAGGATGATGGAGAGATGAACAATCTTCGGATTGCCTTTGCTCGGATCCGCAAGGGATTCCACTTTGTCAAGAGCGTGACGTGGGATGCCTGTTGTAGGAAGCTCAGGCAGATAAAGAAAGTGCACAGGAAGAAAATCAAATTGACTGCACAGAACTCATTTGGGTTCAAGAGTGAAGAGACAAAAAGGTGTAAAGAGAATTACAATAATGAATGGGCTGAGAAAAACAGGGACAAATGCCCAGGTCTTGAAGATTTTGTTAGAAACCCCAGCACATTTGTTTGTGTCCCTATTGCTGAGGCAGAGAATACAAGTGAGGGTTTCGAAGATGATGATAAACTGAGCGCTTTTACTGACACAGAATACAGCAAACAGGTAATGGATTTCTTTATTTGTGTTGGAACAGTAGAACTGGGGAGAGAGATGAAGGGAGAGAAGCAGAGCAGGGTGGAAAAATCTTGATCCATTTCCAGAGAGTTACAAAGTTTTGAACTCGAACCAAAAGTAAAAATATTTACAACGTGGTTAAATCATCACTTGGAACCTTTTAAAATCAAGATTATTTAATGGTTTTAAAAGAAAATTTTTGCAGGAATTCTAGCTGACGTGCTGTGGTGCAGACAGGTAATTGCGGCAGTCCTTGGTGAAATTGGATTTTTTGATGTAAATATTGATGAATAAGATGAAGTGTTCTGGGATTATTTGCACAAAAGAGCAAAAATACATGTGCTGCATACTGAACATTATCAGGGATTCATAATATGAATTTATAGCTCTGATCCATACTTTGTATTTTTTCCTTGCTGTGTGTAGAATGCAGTAATTATTAGAAGCGGATGGGATTAAGAATGGAGTGGCTCTACTAAGGACATATTTTTGATACTACAACATGTATTTACCCTATTTATTTGCACTCTATGAATTTTTCAGTTCTGTTTCAATCACAATTGTCATTCTGGTATCACAATTTCCCATCTTAAATTTCCATCTTAATTCCTTTGTAAGAGTTGTCATTTAAGCTTTGAACAGATCACTGAAATGTCTTCATCTGCTGCATGTCTGTTGGGGAAAATTTCTATCCTTAGGTAAAATGTATAAATTGATGAAATTTATAACTTATTGTTTTTTTCCCCTCTGACATGTACACTCCCTAAAAAGGCAAAAGAAGCCCCTCTAATCCACAGATTAATTTCAGGATGAAAATCACCTGAGGCAAAGGGGAGACAGAGCAAAAAATTCAGGCAGCTCAAGTAAAGGATCGGGATTTTCTTCTGAAGAATTCAGTGTGCTTTATCTAGGAAAAGACAGAAAGGGTGAACTCTTATCACCAGAAGAAAAAGAGGTAACAATATTTTTTTTTTTTCCCCCAGTGATGTTGACTTTCCAATACTGGCCAAACACAGGCATATTCCTGTTCAGGGATTTACCAGTGAGAGGTTTATTGCCAGAAGCAGCTCTGAACTTGCAGTACCTGGTCTGGCAGGACAAGAGCCATTACTGGAGCTGGAATTTTGTGAGCAAAATCAAAGGGTTTCTAGACATTTATTTTAAGGAAAAATATAAGTATAGGAAAGAGAGTATATAGAAATGGGAAAACTATGATGTAATTTTGGTGGTAATTATGAATAACTTATAAAATACTCTCTGATCCCTTCCATTTCTTAAATTCTGACTCCACAAAAAAAAGGAAGATTAAAAAAAAAAAAGAATTAAAGAGAGAGAAGCTTCCATGTAGGAAATTGCATCAAGTCTGCCTGTGTACTAAGTGTCTTGGATTCAAGAAACAAAATGCTTGAAATTAGTTTCTCTCTATGTCATTAAAGATCGTTGTTACCAGTTTACAGTACTTTTAAAATAATTTTGAATGTAGAATACATTCAAAGAAGTAAAAAACAGCATTATGGAAACATGAAAGAACAAAAGCATAGAGTAAGTAATTGCTAACAAACTGCTGACTCATAACACATTGTCTTTGGTTTAATAGGATGGCAAAAGCTTTGTATCTGAAGAATACAGGGTATGATTGCAATTTCTCCTTCCTAAATACTGTCATGGGTGCTCAGTTCCTGGCATGATAATGGATATATTTATCTGAGTCTTTTCATGATTTCATGGTTTTAACCCAAGTAATTTCTCCTGTTTTGAGAACTACATTCACTAATATGCAATTTAAAAGCTCTTCAGTTTCCAGTTGATTAGGCAGTTATATCTGGTTCATGTAGATAGATATTGTAATTAGAGACCTTTGGCCTCTATTTGAATGCACCTATTGGTACTTTTAAGTTTATATCTGTTAAAGTCAAAAAGCTTATTCCATTACCAACACTACTTGTAATATTAATACATAACAAAGCTTTAATTCTAATTTTCATTTGTTCATGGATTAATTTATTCATTTGGACCCAAATTAGAAAGAATCAATAACTGATATTACTGTGCTCGGTAGCTGGAGAGTGTCAGGTCTTCAGAAGTCAGCACAGTGGATCTGACACTTCCTGAAGATGTTTTAAAACAGATTCCAGAATTTTCTGAAGACTTCAAGACTCCAGAACAATGTTTTCCTGAAGGTAAGACTCTCATGATTTCACTACTGGGAAGTGAGAAGAGTGAAAACGCAACTTGTTTCTCTAGTGATGCTGAGCCAATAGGGTCAGATTGTTTCTAGTTAATTTTAGTTATCTGAAAAAAGTTAATTAGTTGTCCCTATCTAGTCAACACAGAGACTGAGACACTTGGAAAATAAAACCCTTTCTCCTAAAAGCCAATTGCTTCCAAGTGGGACATGGGCAATGGCATAGACCCCATTCCAAAAAATAGGAATGTGAGGTGAGATGAATTTTCAGTTTGACAGCAACCAAGTCACTCTGGGGGTTTAACATAAGAGAAGCGTGTGGGATCAGGTCTCATGTAGCAATGGTCACTTGGCACATCAGATTTATTAATGCTTTGCAGCAGTAAAAGTGTTAATTGAATAACATTTCATGAACAATCTCAAACAAAGGAGTGAAATAAGCAAAATAAGATGCTAAGATTAGAGTGATGATTAGAGAATCATAGAATGACTTGGGTTGGAAAGGACCTTAAATATCATTCAATAATCTGAGGACTCTTCAGTTCCTCAGACAATATCTAGCTTTGCAAGTTGTTCTAGGATGTGTTCAGTAATTTTTTTGATTTCTTCCTACCCTAATATGTAACAAGGCTGGTTTTCATAATATCAATCCTGACAAATTTGGTGGCTTTCTGTGCTGGGGTTACAGCATCTCATCTCTGCTTTCCCAAGAGCGTGCAGAAACTGAGAAGGGCTTTTGTAAAATCAAGACTCTTCCCATGGCCTTGAAGTTTTGTGTGCCCCAACAGCAGGTCAGTGAGGGCCTGTCCAGTGTCTCAGAAATATCTTGAGATAATGGAAAGTTGTCCAAAGGGGCTCTGCTTACTGTGTATATATAGGAGCTACAAGGCAATTTTAACTAGATGTATCCCAATTTTTTTCTCTTGGTAAAACAAGGAAAACCACCAACAACAATGCAGTAACTGTGACCACTGACTTTGTCCTATCCCCAGAAGTTTCCTGGCCGTGCCTTCTCATTCACGTGCATTCCTTCCATGCACTCATTGCTCTCTCACTTTCAGGTTGTGCTCGGTACTTTCATTGTTGCCTGGGTAGTGCTGTAAAGTTTGGAGGAGAAACCTGGTGGAATCTGAGGAAAACCTGCTACCAGATTGTTGAACATTCTTGGTTTGAATCCTTTATCGTGTTCATGATTCTTCTGAGCAGTGGAGCCCTGGTTGGTGTAGCACAGTTTCATGTATTCATGATGGAGTTTTTGCTTTAATTTGAACCCAGAGAAGTTGTTTTTAACAACAAAGTGAATATCTTTGAACTCATAATGAGAGAAGAGTCTTCAAATAGCAGTCATTTATTCACCATTTTAATTATTGCAAATCTATTATTGAAATGATTAAAAATTATGAGAGAGCAGGAGCTAAGCTAAGAATATATGAATCTCAGAAGGTGTTTTTCTTCTGGCTGTATGCTGCATTTTTCTGAGGAAGTTGTGTCACAATTGTGAAATACTAAAGAGATTTTATACCATTAAAACAATCGAGTGACTCTTAATAATTGGGAAAAATACTTAGTTTTCTTCAATATGTAACTTTACTATATAAATTTCTAAAAACATATATACTGTCCTCCCAGGATTTCATTGTGCAGGAAGGATGCACCCACAGGGCTGCGTTATATAGATAAAAAGAAAGAGAAGGCACTGGGAGAATTATACTTTTATCAGCTGGCATAGATTTACTCATAGATTGAGTAAGAAATGGTGTTCAGATCTGTATTAAAACAAATTGAATGATGAAGGGGTCTCAGCGTAGCTTGGCTTTAATTGCACAAGGTTATTTTCTGATTTTTGCCATTTATCTATATCTATTATGATTTCAGGCTTTTGAAGACATCCATATACAAAAGAGAGAAAGAATTCAAGCGATATTGTTATTTCTTGACAAAATGTTCACTTTCATCTTTATTCTGGAGATGCTCCTGAAGTGGGTGGCTTATGGCTTCAAGAAGTATTTCACCAATGCCTGGTGCTGGCTGGACTTCCTCATAGTAGATGTGAGTTCTGCCTTTGCTGTTCCTACCCAGCATTAGCAGCAGAATCCCTGATTATTTTCTGGATGTAAATCCAGACAGTGTCCTTAACCGCTGTAGCAATGGTGTCAGGATATTGCACTTCAGGCACCACAAGCATGGTTTTGTTTGTTGGCTGGGCTTTTCTTTTTAACACAAATAAAGGAGACAGATGACAGGACATTGCTAATACTTTTCCTTTGTCTTCCCACTCAGGTCTCTCTGATAAACCTCTTTGGCAGTACCTTTGGACCCATGAAATCTCTTAGGACTCTGCGAGCTCTGAGACCCTTGAGAGCCCTGTCACGGTTTGAGGGAATGAGGGTAAGACTGATTGCCAACTAAAGTTTTCAGAACTGATGAGCACATAACAGGCTTGTGACTCATCACTGTCTTTATGAAGTTCACATGTTCACCCTGAGTTCAGTTCAGAAACTATAAAATGATTTTTTAAAGAGACCCTTGGTTGCACTCTATTGTACTTGGGCATTCCTTACAGACTTCCCTGGAGTGATTGATCCAAGTTGATCAATCACTGTTGAAATGAAAACTGACCTAGCTGGAACTTTGTTCCATTGCTGCTCAGATATTCTTTTGTTCTTGTCTTACTGAGATAGGCAAAAAATAAAGTAGAGAATAAGAACACTGAACACAATTACAATTTTTGAAATCTGATAGCAAGCTAATTCAGAGGAAAGAGTCACTTAAATTTTGAAAGTTTTTACTGTATTGATTTACAAAAACTGTAGCCTATTAAAATGTACTTTGCTCAAATTATTGTTTCAAATAGAGTTCTTTCAGAAAGAAAAAGTGTTTGTAGATCATTAGATTTTCTTTTCCCATCAAAAGAGCACATTTACTTATTATTTTTTATTCTGGAAGTGAGACTAAAAATTCTGTGGTTGCAGTCTTGACACTGTGAAGACAGAGAGAAATGTCATTTAATTAATAAGCAGAATGTATAAAAATTTCCGTGTCTGGAGTAAATTTTGATATTGAAACAGGTGATGTCATACTTTCTGTCTTGCTAGGAAGAATGTGTGTGGCACAGTCTCCAAAAAACCTTCACAAAGCCTTTGAATTTTTCTGGCGGACCATCAAGTTTTTCTTTGCTATCTCACAGATGAGTTCACTGCCTTCACTGTGAAACTCAAAGAAATGTTCCCACCATTCCCTTACCCAGTTTTTTTAAGCAATCTGTTATGTCTTAGCATGCATTTAAACTCTGCATGGACACTTTTCAGTGGTTGTACAGCACCTAGCACAGAAAATGTTCCTGGCTTGTGGTTATAGACCCCAAACACAGCCATAATCTACTATAAATAAATGAAGCAAATTACTAGTGGAGAGTTATTACTGGTTCTTTTAAGAACTACTTTTGACAGTCTTAAAAATAGTCCTCCGTACTAGTGCTCATGGATGAATACTTCAGAAATTTTGTTAATATAGTCTAAAACAAAGAAACAAATAGACGTCCTATGTCCTATTCTAAAAACAAGGGAAACTAAAAAAAAAAAAAGGTGGCTTTACATTTTAGTAGTAGTAGGGTCTCACAGCAGACCAAGTATCAACTATTGCTTTGAAAGCCTAATAGATACTAAAGATATTGTTCAAGGTCCCCCCGCCAGCTGTGACTAGAATTTACATGGAAAACATCAGGTTGTGGTTTGCAGAGATGACTAAGTGACTTCTAACAGATACCTGGCCTCATCCATTTTCTGAAGCATATTTTTTCTCTCCCTTTCCATGCAAGGTTGTGGTCAATGCTCTCCTGGGAGCCATCCCTTCCATCATGAATGTTCTCCTCGTCTGCCTCATCTTCTGGCTCATCTTTAGCATCATGGGAGTGAACCTCTTTGCTGGGAAGTTTGGGAAATGTGTCAATATGACAGATGAAAATGCCGAAATAAATGAAGATATCAAGAACAAATCAGACTGTGGGATGTATAACAACACTGGAAAAATATTCTGGATCAACGTTAAAGTCAATTTTGATAACGTTGGCTCTGGCTACCTGGCTCTTCTGCAGGTGGTAAGTGCTGCTTGTCCTCAGTAGCCAGCACCAGATGGGCTTGACCTTTCATTAGTTCCTAACTCGTCTCTGAGGGTGATTCAAGGAGTGAAATATCCTGCAGCTTGCTCTCCCTTTGTAGCTGGCTGTTCATGCACAGAAATAGGAAAAGGGGGACAGATGAGACCCTGCTGTGGTTTTCCAGGTGATAAAGGAACATTTGGTGGGCAAATGCTGTTTCAGCCTCCACCAGTTTCATGATCCTGAGCGCTGGAGTCCATCTCGGAAGGAATTGGGGGCAAATAGTGACCTTTTCTGTCAAAAAGTGGATTTGTTCAGCCATGAGGGCTACCTGGCCTTTGGAGTCATACTGATGAGGGTTTGCTCTGTCAGAATCCTAGGATAAAGTGTACTGTCTCCCCCTTGAGAGCTATCATATCCTAATGAGGCTGAGAATGCCACACACAGCAGCAGCCGAGCTCGGCGCTTTGTGCGTGTGAATGTAGCAAAGGCTCTTGTTCCAGTCAGTGTCATTTGGATATTGCAAATTATGGAAGACTTTTAAGGCCAAAGTTCAACACATTTTCCATAATCTCTCATTCCAGGCAACATTTAAGGGTTGGATGGACATCATGTATGCAGCAGTAGATTCACAAGAGGTCAGTCATTGTATTCAAATAATATTTTTGTGAATGCCATTGCTTTCTGCTAATGCAGTATTTGTTTTGCACTTCTACATCTGCTGCTTGTCTGTGCTAAATACTACCAGTAATTATTTTTTGTCCGATGATGTAAACATTTAATCTGCAAATGACTCATAGTATCCTAAAGCTCCTCTGTTGCAATGGGGAAAGCGTTTCAGCTCTAGATCCACCCACTTAAACAAAACAAACAAAACAAAAAGTGGTATGACTTAGTAAGGAAAGAAATTGCAATGTAGAGGATATCTTAATTTCATCAGCAGTTCAAAGGAAAAAAGAATTTTTAAATTTATTTAAATAATATAATATTGCTAAAATTATATATGAAAATAAAAATATTACATAAAAGTATGAAAATACTAATAATGGTATTTTCGTATAGTGATATATTTGGCTGTATGTTTTAATGTTTTTCTTCTTTGTTCTTCAATTTGAAAAGTTATTTTTCTTCTTCCAGTTTTGGTTTTATTCATATTAGCCATCACAGAAGTCTTTTCTAAGAAGAGATAAAAGAACAACAACAGATCTAGGCCAAGAATTTTAATGGCAAGAGCTTGGAATTTGTCTTCTACATAGTTTGGTTTTTTCATGTATCGAAAAATTTACAGCTCCTCTTCTTATTGGAAGGAACTGAACTGGGGCTTCTGGAATGCCTGTGAAAATCATGTCAAGAATATTCAAACAAAATTTTGTATTATGCACTATTGGTAGCTTAAAACTATACCACTTTTGTGACAATTAGCAGTAAGGTTGTAAATCTTAGTTCCTCCTGGAATCAGTTTTGAAGAGGAGCTTCAATATGAAGATTATTCTGAATCTGGCCCACGTTGCTGTGTGTTATTTCTCAAGTTGCTTCTCCTTCTTGCAGAAAGACGATCAGCCAAAAATGGAGAACAATGTGTATATGTATCTCTACTTTGTGATCTTCATCATCTTTGGATCCTTTTTCACCCTGAACCTCTTTGTTGGTGTGATCATTGACAACTTCAACCAGCAAAAGAAAAAGATAAGTGTACTGCTTGTGCTTTAGAGAACAAGGTCCTCTACATGGAATCTAAAACGTCTATTGGCATTTACCAGAGCATTAATAATTAAGTTACAAGAAATAACTTCCTCCTTTATTTTCCCCTGTAACCTGAACACCTAGATTTCAAAGCCTCTTAAAATTTCACTCCTTTTGGGGAACTGAACATGACAGGAAGCTAGTTATTTAGAAAGCGGTCTGCTACAGATGCTCTGATGAGTGATTTGGATATTCAGCAAGCCCAGCACGTGGGAAGCCAGGGAAAGATTTGATCCTGTCCATGTTTTTTTTTTTTTTTTTGCATGCCTTTTGAGTGAGCTGAGAGTCACACCAAGACTTCTACTCTGTGAATGGCTGGTTTGTGCCACTGGTTTTTCGGATACAGATACATCATATGAAAAGAGCCAGTAACAGCAAGGTGTAAAAAAGAAAGGAATGTCACTTTCCAGAATTTTAGAAATTTTATGTACAATAGTTTTGTTTCTCACCAAATAACAGTGACATTTCTTTGTATACTTAGGTGGGGAAGATATTTTTATGACAGAAGAACAGAAAAAATACTACAATGCAATGAAAAAGCTGGGATCCAAGAAACCTCAAAAACCAATTCCAAGACCCTTGGTAAACTGAATTCTTCACTGGGAAAATGCACTGCAAAAATGCAATTTAATTCAATGAAAAGTGCATGTATTTATATATTGCATATAAATTACTCATATTGTCTTTGCAATGATACTCATGCAGTGCTCTAAAGTCAGTTCCACACCAAAAAGTTGACTGAATTATTTAACGGATTAAATATTTCTTAAGTTCTTGGCATAAATATTATTGGGTTTTATATTCACCTTGTAACTGATAAAACTTCAGGATGGGAAGGGGATTTTTAATGTCATTTTTTTACTCTGCCTTTCTCCGATTTCTCCCACTTCATTGTTGTTGAGTGACTTTGCAACATAAAAATCGGAAATGTTGGAAACATGTATGGATGGGTACTCCTTATTTTCATAACTGATGTCAGAAGTATTTTTTCCTCCTCTAGAACAGATACCAAGGTTTCCTTTTCGATGTTGTAACATCCCAAACTTTTGATGTTGTCATCATGGGTCTCATCTGCCTCAACATGGTCACGATGATGGTGGAAACTTATGAGCAAAGTGAAACGAAGACAAACGTCCTCAGCAAAATCAATATACTCTTTGTTACCATCTTTACTGCAGAATGTGTGCTGAAGTTGCTGGCTCTGAGGCAGTACTATTTCTCAAATGCCTGGAATATATTTGATTTAGTTGTTGTTATTATGTCACTTGTTGGTAAGTAAAATTGTCTTGAAAATTCTTTACTATATGAATTATTATTCTTTTTAGAAAGAAAAAAAAGTAGCTAAAATTTATTGACTCCAAATAGTCATTGAGATGTAAGTTGAAATACTGTAAATTCTTAAGGAAAAAATAAGCAACCCCCCTCAAGGTTATATTAAATAATATTAAATGAGATTTAAAACAATTTCTTTAGTAAAAATGTGCATACATTTATAATGGTTCTACAGGGTTTTTTTCTCATCTGAAATACAGAATGAATAACCCATCATAGCAGTATCACATTAAACAATAATTTCCATTGTCACAGATTTAGTACCAACTAATGAATGTCATTCATAATTGCTGATTTCAACAACTATTATTTCAATTCAGCTTCTCCTAAAAGTTATTCTGGTAGGGCTTAGCAAACACACATCAGGTATTTTTGAGCTGTGAATATATTAGCATTCCAGCCTCTTTACTAGTTAAGGAAAAATATTACATTATAACAAGTTGTTATCCTCTCCTTTTCAGCCTTACTGCTCTCCAGCATTGGCAAAGCCTTTGAACATTTCTTGCCACCCACACTCTTCAGAGTCATTCGTTTGGCCCGAATTGGCCGGATCCTGAGACTCATCCGGGGAGCCAAAGGAATTCGAACTCTGCTCTTTGCCTTAATGATGTCCCTACCTGCTCTGTTCAACATTGGCCTCTTGTTGTTTCTGGTCATGTTCATTTATGCCATTTTTGGCATGGCTAACTTTGCCTATGTAAAGATGGAAGGTGGCATTGATGATATGTTCAACTTCCAAACCTTTGCTAACAGCATGCTCTGTCTCTTTCAAATCACCACATCAGCTGGCTGGGATGGTCTTCTCAGTCCTATTTTAAACACTGGGCCACCATTCTGTGATCCAAACATAAATGGTACTGTAGGTGAATGTGGCAAACCTGCCATCGGTATTATATATTTTGTAAGTTACATCATTATATCATTTCTCATTGTTGTAAACATGTATATAGCCGTTATTCTGGAGAACTTCAATGCTGCCACTGAGGAAAGTGCAGAGCCTTTAGGAGAAGATGACTTTGATATCTTTTATGAAATCTGGGAGAAGTTTGATCCTGAGGCAACTCAGTTTATAACTTTCTCTGCACTTTCAGACTTTGCAGATGCTCTGCCTAAGCCTTTGTGCGTACCAAAACCAAACAAAGTTGAACTCACAGCAATGGACTTGCCTGTAGTCAGTGGGGACAAGATACACTGCTTGGATATCTTGTTTGCTTTCACCAAGAGGGTGTTGGGAGATTCTGGGGAGCTGGATAATCTGAAAGTTCAAATGGAGGAGAAATTCATGGCTGCCAATCCATCAAAACAATCCTACGAGCCGATATCGACGACGCTCAGCCACAGGCAAGAGGAGGCGTCGGCCACGGTGATCCAGCGTGCCTACAGGAGTCACCTGCTCCAGCGCTCCCTCAAACAGGCTTCCTACCTGTACCAGCGCAGAACTTGCACCTCTGGCTCTCTGGGAGATGCTGCTCCAGAAAACGAAGGACTCATTGCAACTATGTTGCATGCAAATTATGGTAGGAGTCCTAACAGGTCTGAAACTTCGTCCTCAGTGTCCATCCCTCCATCGTATGACACGGTCACAAGAGAGAGTAGTGGCAATCTCACGGCTGAGAATGGAGAAATAATGGGCAATCAACAATCTCCAGATATTAAGTAATTAATTGGTGACAAAGCTGTTAAGAATATTTTTAAATTTTCACAGAAGATGATATTGTAAATACATGTCAGTGGAGGCAGCCTCCCTATGAAACCAGGTCTGTTGATAGTGATCAGTTAATTATGGCAGCTGAGAATCGTGGCTTTTGGCCCTGCTGTGTTCAGTTTTCTTCAGTATTTAGCTATTCAGAGAAAGGTTTGGATCTGTTTGATCAATGGCATCCCACTGCAAAGCAGGTCCCACAGTACCTGTGATATGTTCACAGCAGTGATAGGCGACCTCAGCTGGTATTTCCCCAGTAGAGAAGCAGAGAAAAGTCCAAACACCAATGGATCTACTGGAGAACAGAAAATGAATGTCAATATGAGTATAAATTAAGGGATGGAAAGGAACTCAAATTTATTCCATTCCTAATTTATACTATTATTATAAACCTGTTTAGCAAATCACTGATGATTTTTTAAATATTTTATTTCATGTTTGGGGACAGATGCACCCCAAACATAGACCCTGCATGATCCACAGATATTCCACAGTGTAGTGGACTTCTTCCCATATGATCAATTTACAGAATAAACTTGGCATGTATGTTATCATAGTTGTGTTACTGAAGTTTAATGAAATAATAAATACAACTCTTAGTATTATAGAAGTCATACTGAGCAGAGCAAAACCTTGCTTTGCGTTTTGCCTGTGAGGATTAGTTTTTTTAACCTGATTTCCTCTGGCAGTGAGGTGAAGGCAGCTGTATGATCAGTCACCACATAAAATATGTTTATTGCATATTTCCCTCAAACTTCTTCTAACGGTTGAGTTTTGTGTTCAAGTCCATTCTTGACAATGTGGTAGAGAAGAGAAACACAACTAACAAATTTGTGGAAATCGGTAATATCGCTTCAGCCACTCCCCTAGACACCAGAAACCAAGGCTGGGGAGCTCCAAATGGGACCCATCAGAGGTGTCCTTGGTTGTGGTGGTGAGCATTATCCACAGCCATGGATGTGTTCCTTTGGAGGTAGGAGCCTTTCTCCCTCATGCCTGTGTTTCTCTGATGGGAGAATCAGCCTTCTCTCTCCTGCAAAGGTTAGAAGAAACCAAATTATGAGTAATGTAGACAATTAGGAAATCTGGGTTGAAGTACTTGGGTGTGGGTGTAATGTAAGATTAAAGATGTAATCACAAATTCTACCTCTCATGGAACTACGAGTGCAGGTGGGCTCTCATGGTTTCTCATCTCACCACATTTTCCTTTTGGAGTCCTTTATCTTCATGTCCTTTTAGCTTGGGCTTCTGAGAAAAACACGTGCCCAAACACTACTAAATAATTTTGTCCTTTGTATATTGACTTTAGAGATATGTCCAGCAGATGCACTTTGCTGCCAAAGGACTGTTGTGTTTCCCTTTGTCATGTACTAGATGTAGTCATAAACTACCCCGACATTTTAATTTCTGACGTATACTAACGTCTTTAAGGTTTAAGATGTTTTTTAGTTTTCTTAGTTGCAAGGCTGCAGCTCTGTGATCACTGTTGGATTTGGCAGGTTCTGGCAAGTCTTGGGTGAGCCTTTCCCTCCACACTGATTTCAGCCAGAAAAGAACCCAGTGACTGAGTGGGACCTGCTGTGCACTTGTTTGCAACCTGCAGCAAGTTTTCTTCTCTCTCGAGTGCCCCTTCTCTCTGGTAGCAGTTATATTCTTATGTCTTATGTTGTTTTCTTCTCCTGTCTGTTCTGCCTCTTCAGAATGTGAGCTTTTTGGACAGAAATTCTCTTTTACTATGGATGGTAAATTATACCTAATAACGAGACTGTTTTCAGTTAATGTTGTCTGAAGACTGATGCAAATAAAGAATATTTATAATACCTTTTAGTTTCATTTGTGGTATTCCCTTAGCTTCTCCCTAGCCATTCCTGAAATGGTAGCACCTTTAATTAGTTTGACTAATACTCCCTCAGATTTTAAGGTAGGTGCACAGTGAATCTGTGTCATGCCAGAAAAGTCAACAGCTCTGTCCCTTTAGAATCCTCTATTCCTTCAAGGGCTCTATTCCTTCAAATAAAAAAAATAAATCAAACAACTATAAAAGAATTAATGAAATTAAATTGGTTTATTTGACTAAGATTATTTTTAACCACTTCCACAGCATATGAACAACTGCAGCTGAGGAGCTGACTACATGGCACTGGTGGGATGATGTTTCCCAGCTCCAGCCTGTTCAGTGTGAGCTTCCCAAGATGTGCAGGATGCATTGAGAAGCAGTAATGAGCCATATGCATTATTCTCATCGGTTTGGGGGTGCACTGAACAGCCCTGGTATCACATCCTCCCAGGAGATTGTATTAAACACATCCATACCTAAATGTGGTGCAACTCACCTTTGCCAGTTTGTGTGCCAGGAAGAAGCAATTTTTTATCGTAGGAGCAGTTCATGGTTGGTCAGATACATACAAGCATCACTGATGTCCTTCTCTCTGGAAAAGCTACCCTGAAACAGAGCCAGAGCTCCACCAATGTAGGAGATCAGATACCAAAGATCATTTGGTAGCCTAAGTGAATTGTTTGTTGGTGTAAGAAATGATAAATACCCTCTAGGGTGAAGTTTAACTTCAGCAGAAACTCTGAGCAAAGGTGATAGTATTTTACGGAAGACAGTTCCCTTGCCATGTTCTTTAATTGCAGAATCACAGAATGGGTTGGGTTGGAAGGGACCTTAAAGACCATTCAGTTCCACCCCCTGCCATGGGCAGGGACACCTTCCACTGTCCCAGGGTGCTCCAAGCCCCATCCAACCTGGCCTTGGACACTTCCAGGGATCCACAGCTGTCAAATATGAACCTACCCTCTTTCAGTCTAAAACCCTGATAAAAAGTCTCCCTCCATCTTTCTTATAAACCCTCCTTATGTAATGAAAAGCCACAAGAAAATCTTCCAGGCCACAAGGAGGTCCCAACCATTTGGGAGATAAAACTCTGAGTATAAGCACAGCGGTTAGAAAATATGCCCTTAGAAATAAATAATCTTCCAAATCCTTCTGGTTTTCCTCGGAGCCTCCTAATTTTGGATCCTACTGATGTCCTTACAAATATCATGCTTTCCTGTGGTGGCTGTGTGATGTACAGCCTTATTTCCAGATGGATTGCTTTCCTTTTTTGGTCATTCAGAGCAATATTTTATGTGATTTAATTAACATTAACAGCCTGGTCTCTTCAGTTACATCTTCCATAAACTATATATCACTTAAAATTTTGCATCAAATTATTGCATTTTAAAAGAGGCTATTAAAACTGACAAAAAAAATTGAGGCCTGAGAGCTTTTCTCTTCCCCAGCCCATGAGAAACATGAACTCAACAACACAAACACAGTTTGTTCCTTTGATAGTGATGTGGAACAATAAATATATGAATGAATTAATGACATGAGAATTCCAGAACATCTGTACCTCTCTGTAGTGGGCTCCATTTTACCACCTAAAGCATTCACATTTTTTATAGAAAAATCAAAGTAATGGAAAATTCTTGAATAATTGCAAACCAGTCAGAAGTGTTAAAGGGAGTGGGAAAAAAAAGAAACTAATTAATAAAAAGCTATTTTCTTCAGCAATATTTTCTTCAGGATCTGTAGCATAAGCTAAACTGACTTTACCATTGAGAGTATCATTAATTGAACCCTGTGAATAATTTAGTTCAGTGTTTCTCAGCTCTTGGGCAAATTGATGGAGCTGCATGAAACTCCACTTGTGCTTAAAAGAAAAGCAACACTTTTTTCCTCCTGTTCACCAAATATCTTTGCAATTCAACAGTTGTGAATTAAAACTGGATCATGTGCTGGGAAGCAATTCTAGGATGAATAATAATGTGTGGTATGATAAGAGATTCAAGTTTAGTATTTTCAGCCTAGAAATAACAGCTGAGAGGATGCATTGTAACTCTCAGTAAATAAAGCAGATGGGAAAATATGAGGATCTGGAAAAATGTTTAAAAGACAAATAGAATAGTCAGGGGAACCTTAAATTAGAGGTGGCTTCTGTTCTTCAGAGGATGGAGTCACAAAACTGTTTTTGGCAGGAGCAGAGAAGCCGGTTTGACTGCAAGGTAAATAGTTACACATGTTTTCAAGGGATTAGTGCCACAGCACTTTTGAGGGGATCTGTGATTCAGCAGGCCCCTTAGTTCCTGCTCGAAACTATTTGATTTCAATAAAATTAAGACTGAGAACTACATCTGGACAGGGAAACTTGTTGAATGCTTCCTCCTAGTGGTTTTCGATCAAAATGACATTTTCAGCGTGCAAAGAAAAACAAAGAAATCGGGGCCTCTGTCTCAAGTATAGAGAGTGAAAACTGAACAAATAAATTAATGCTGTTAATACTGAAAAAGTATTAGCAGAAAGCAGAGACCTTAGAGGGAGGGGGAGGAGGGTGCTAAAAGAAAGCTGCAGTTTAAATGTCAGAAAACAAAATGAGCGAGGATTTCCAACGTAAAAGAGAATTAGACCGTGAATAGGAAGCTGAAATAGTAATAAGTAAATAAGTGGCTATATAAGAAAGAAGAAAAATTAAAGAAGTTGTGAGTTTGGTTTAAAATGGGGCAGGGATGAGGGTTTGGATAGCTTTAAAGTTTATATATCTATATATATAACAAATATCAGGTAAATAATCTCCTTAATTTTTGGTGAAGACTATTGCCAACATGGGATCATATTTTCCTTGGCAAACAAGAAGGGTTTGAATGGAAATATGTGTAAATCCATGGATGGACAAAGAAGGGAATTAAAACAATGGAGCTGGGGTCCAGAACAACCCCTTTGCAAAAATCCTTTTGAGAACTGGCACATGAACTTGTAGATCTCCCTCGAAGGATTTTGTGAGAACCTGTTAAATCAGAAAAGGCTGCAGGAGAGAAAAAAATCCGTAACAGCCAGTCTAAATGTAATATTTGAGCTAGAGAAGGAGATAACAAGCAGCTCAAGCAGAGGCTTGCTGATCTGAATTAAGTATATTGCAGGGCTGTGGGACATATTTTGGAGGGGAAATAATCAAAGATTTGAAGGAAGGTGGAAAATTGAATTAAAAAGGTTGGAATATATTTACTAAGAAATAAGAATGTGGCAAATCTTATCCCCTGGTGTCCTGAGAGAATGTAACAGGGCACAGCAAATGGGCCAAATGGGGACATACGTTTTCAGGGGATGGAAACAGCATATCCCTGTGGAGACCTGGATCAGCTACTGAAACAGAAGGGTTGGGATGTGTAACCTGGTGCAATCCTGAAACAGAGAAGTGGAAGTGGAGTTCTGTCAGTTGAGACACAGTCCATGGGGGCAGGTGGTGCTGAGGCTAAGAGGAGGCACTGCTGAGGCTGAGCCTCTGCACACACTGGTATGAGATGATGAAGGAAGATTGATATGAACCAAACAAGATTTAAAGGGTTTCTACAATAGACAGGGAATTGGAAAGCCTTTAGAAAGAAAATTGGAATCCTGGTTTCTTCAGTCCTGCAAAACAGAAGTCGAGAAATGTGACTGTTCATGCGAGGGGAATAAATATAAGGAGGGGTTAAACCCGAGTATAGAGCAAGGTTTATTTTGAGAATGCTGCATCAGCCACCCTCCCTCCAAAGTCTATAAGAGGGTGAAGTTTGCAGTTTTCCTGTGGTGAGTTTTCCCATGATCCCATGGCTGTGGACCAGGCCTCTTGCACACAGGAAAGCTGGAAGGTGCACATGGAAAATTTGTCATTTGTACCCCATTGCTTGTAAGGCACAAGTTTCCCCACAGCAGCAAGATCAGATACTCCAATATGTGTTTGCTTATCCTATTAAGTTGATAGAGATAGTCCCTAACTGAGATTTTTTTATATTCATATGTTTTGGAAGAGTAACACCAGAAAGTGGAAAGGTATTTTCCGTGTTTTCACTGAAAGGAACTGGAAAGGAAGGTTAGTGCTGACAAATATCTTAAAGGTGGGTTTGTCTTTACTTGACTAAAGACATTTGGTCTGCTGGGGTTACAGGTCTTGACCTGAGGATATCAGGAGTGTTTTCCACCTGGTAATTTGTTTCCCAGTTAATCAGCCTCACATTTAAAAACACAAGCTTATCTATTCATTTAAATTAGCTTGACTTTAGTGCCAAGTCACTGGGTTTGGTACACCTTTAATGCTAAAATAAAATTTTATTTATTACCTTCAATGAAAATGTTACTCACTATCATCTCTACACTTATTATTTTCATGTGATTGGAATATCCTCTTAAAACCTCTCACACAGGCATTTTCTCAACAATCAAGCAACTTTTTTGCTCTTGTCAACATGTTCCTAATCTGACAAACCATTAACACAGCTGAGTTTGGCATGGTCGTTATAGCCAGATTAGTGTGCAGCCAATATTCACCTCCTTGGGTGGAACTGAAAGGCAGAAACCAACAGTTGGGAGCTTAATTGCATGTGACAAGAAAAGGGTTAACAGGTTCATCAGTCAGGTAACAGCTGAAAGGGATAAACAATCAGGAAACAAACTGTTTGTAAGGCAGGAGAGGAATGGGTGACTTGGAAGAATTTGAGTGGTGAGTTTTTTTGTTGGTTTTTTTATTTTTTTTCGGTGTTTTTCTTTTAATTTTGGGTTTTGGTTTTTTTTTTTAGTTTTGGAGGCTAGGATTTTTTGGGGTGTTTTCATGCAGTTTTTTAGGGTTTTTTTGATACTTTGTTTTTGGGCTGGTTGGGATTTTTTTTTTTTTTNTTTTTTTTGAGTTTTTGTTGTTGTTTGTTTTTGGCCTTTTTTTTGGGGGGGAGGTGGTGGGGGGAAGGTTTGGTGTGTTTTGTTTGGTTGTTGTTGGAGTATGGATTAGGGTTTGTGGATACCTCCATTCTAAACTAGTAGTGGCATCCATACCTAACAAGATAGTAGTGTAGATATAGGTGTATTTCTCTATTTTTAGGGAAGCTTTTGCTGTGATTGTTGTTCCAGGCAGGCTTTCTAGGTATGTGGACTTGGAGAGGTTAGCCTTGATTTTTATATTTTTTTCTTTTTTTACCTAAAGGAATGACTGCATTTGTTTACCTGTCTGTTTTATGGGATGGGTTTTGTTGCTGTACTTAGTGTTCTGTTTGAAGTGTGAAAGGAGACTACATTTGGAATTGTGGTATGTTTTTGGGGTGGGACTGACAGGAGTTTTCATTTTTACTAGAAAAGTAGTTAAATAGTTATGTGTAAAAGAAAATGAGGCCCATTGTCATTGCATTCAGAAGTTCCTGCCTGTGTCTTACCTATGTTTGCTCTTCAACTTTTCTTTTAGTTTAAATAATGTGGAAATTAGTGTTTGTTTGTCCTTTTTGGTTTTTTTTCTGTATGAGCATGAGTACAGAGAGGGCTTAAATGTGAAAATCAGTTAGAAAAAGCAAGATGTGAGAATAAAAAGGTGGTGAGAAGTCCTTTTCCAGCTTCCATTCTTGCTGTTGGACTTCACAATGCCCTGAAAAGAGAGAGTTGTTGCAGTCTCCCAACTCTTTTGGAGACCAGAGTCAAATGTTAGGATTTTGTGTTGTTTTCTGTGGATGGCTATGTTTGTGTTGAGTTGAGCAATTCCCTCCAAAAACCTGGCAGAAACCCCAGTCCCATCCCATTTGCAGCCACTCCCAAATCAATGCTTGAAAACAGATGAAGGAGTAAACAAAATAAACTCTCTCTGAGAGAGCACTCAAATATTGCAGAGGAGGGGAAAAAAAATCTGGACTTTGCTTGATGCTAAGGAGCATATTCAATACCCAGCTGGGGCCTGACCCTACACTCAGAGGGATCAGCTTGGAAAAGCAAGATGTGGTGGTTCAGTGTGGGCATTGACGTTCTTTTGTGGGACATTTTCAGTCAAGGGCATCTGGTTCTTAAGGGCTCTGTTTGTCAGAGGAAGGATATTGTATTAAAGATGAAATATGAAAATATTGATGGCTTTGAGTAGTTATAGGCTTGTAGAAAATCTTCTCCAAAGAGGTAAAAACAGAAATATTTGAAAGACTCCTCCATTTTTAACAGGTTGACTTTCTGGATGCTTGGAGAACCCAGTGACTTTAATGTAATTTTTCTCAGGAGGTAACTGGGCCTGCTGCATTAGCTGCCAGATCTAGCCTAGTCTAAAACTACTTTCTGCATAGATAGAAATGAGGGGGGAATTGATGGTGGTATGAGATAGAAATATAAAAATAGGAGTTGGAACTAAGCAGGATGGATGAGGGTCTGTTTTTGCTGCTGGAAAACTGACCAAAGAGAGAAGCAGAAAGCCCAAAGATGTGATGGTTAATGCTTGACTCGTCACCTCAGGCTGAAGTTGTAGCTGGTGAATTGTGCTTATTTTTCTTGGAGACAGTTAATTTTCTTTACTGTAACTAGTATAGGATGAAGTTTTAGATTTGTCCTGAACACAGTGTTGGATAGTGCTGAGCAGCACTTGCATGGCATCGAAGCCTTCTCTGCTTCTTGTACTGCCACACTCTGAGGGGTTTGGGGGTACGTGAGAAGCTGGGAGGAGGCTCAGCTGGGGCATCTGACCAAAGAGATACTCTACACCACATGATATTATGCTCACTAAATCAAATGGGGGAGTGTTTGGGGTGCTGGCATTTGTCTTCCCAACTCACCACTATGTGTGATGGGGCCCTGCTCCCCTGAAGATGACTGAATGCCTGCCTGTGGAAGCATTGAATGAATTATTTGGTTTGCTTTGTTTATGTGTGTAACTTTTGCTTTACCTTTTAAACTGTCTTTTTCTCTGCCCATGAGTTTTCTCTCTTTTTCTCTTTTGATTTTCTCCCTGATCCTGCTGGTGGGGGAGTGGCTGAGTGGCTGCCTGAAATTAAACCACAACAGATTTTTGTAATGCTCAATGTGCAGCTCGAAGGGTTAGAGACAATGAGAGATTTGATTGAAATGTGCTAGATTGATTTAATAGCTGTTATTGCCATTTAGCCATTAATTGGCAGGCTCCTATTCTTGCTACGGGGTTCACTTGCCTGGCTGTGTATTACAGCCTTGTCAGTGGCTCCTTTTTGCTTCTCTCTGTAGTGCTGGTCAAGGTACTCTGCTGTGCCTGGGTACATATTGCTAACAGACCTGCTGATGTGCCTGGGCTGGCGGATGGCCAGGGCATCACTGGTGTGTCTGTGCTTCTGAACTGGACAGGCTGGGACTACAGGTGTGAATTCCAGAGGACTGTGATCTGTGGATGAGGCCACGATGGAGCAGGCAATGCCTGGAGGAGCTCATGCTGGAGCAGGCTAATGCCTGAAGTAGGCTGTGATCCTGTGAGGATTGTCACATTTGTGAAGAGATGTAGTCTGTGGGAAGGATCTGTGCTGGAGACATTTGTGGGGAGCTGTTTCCCATGGGTGGAACACCACTCTGGAGGAGGGTAAGCAGAGATGGCCCTGAAACCTGTGATGAAGATGATGGTGAGGAGCAGCTCCCTGCAGCCATGGAGGACTATGCATGATCCAGCAATCACTGTACCAGGAGCCACATGGAGGAAAAGCATTAAAAGAAGCAGTGAAAGAGCAGAGTGACCTGGCCCAGTAACTCAGTGCAAGACACCAATCCTCCTGTTCTGAGTGGCCATTGTGACTGATGGAGCTCAAAGTCATGGACTAAACGAACACAAAGAACCTTGTGGTGCAGACCTTGTTAAGAAAACTGCTCTGACCATTGATGAAACTCTCTGGCCACAGTCCCACCACCAGAGGCTTTTACTGCTGGGACTGAAGCCTCTTCACAGCAGAGAGCTCCAGTGAGATGATGAGGGCTCTGCTTGGCTCCCTACACACCCTTCTCACATGCATTCAGAGCAGGTTTTATGCCCTTTGTATGAAGGACTGGAAGTTCATGGCCTCTTGTCTTGGTCACTCAGATACTTCATCTGTTTAGTGTTTTGAAGGATTGGAAGGGAAGTTATGGTTAATGAAGTTGTGTTGGGTATCTTATCACCTGACCATGATGCAAGTGATATGGAACAAGGGATGGAATGTGCTGTATTTGCTTGGGGTAAATTTTCTTCATGGTACCTAGTATGGGACTATTTGGATATGTGCTGGATGCAGGTTTTGCTATATGGAAGTGTTTTTGTTATTGCTGAGCAAGGCTTGCACTGAGCCAAGGCCTTTTCTGCTTCTCACAGTGCCTTGCTGCTGAGGGGAGTGGGAGTGTGTGGAAAACTGGGAGGTGACACAGCCAGGACAGTTGACCCTAAATGACCAAGGGATTCCAGATGATATGACATCATGCTCAGTGTATAAAGTGGGGGGGGGAATAAAGAATAATGGGGGAGGGGATAGCGAGTGGGATTGTCTTTGTCTTCCCAACTGACCATTATGTGTGGGAAATCACTAGTCAG
>VXBU01005721.1:66019-256156 GCA_013400315.1 Bombycilla garrulus
GGCCCCCGTGGCATCCCCCCGCTCCCACTGCAGCTTCCTCCCTCTCCTTCCACCATCCCCCCCTTCTCCCACGTCGCACTCATCCCGCCTTGCTCCCTGGAGCATGGCACCACATGTGGCACTTGGGGACAGGCTTTAGTGGTGGACTTGGCTATGCTGCTTTAAAGAGTTGGACTTAATGACGTTCGAGGTGTTTTCCAAACTAAACGAGTCCCTGACAATACTGCTGCTCCCTCACCGTGCTTCCTGCTGCCAAATTGAAGTCTATGATTCTAGCAGACCATCATCCCGTTCCGAGGTGCCTTTTTCATGCTCCTCTTCCCCGTCCCTCCCTTCTTCTCATCCTTCCTTCCTCCCCACCCCTTGTCTCTGCCATCATTTCTCCTTCCCCGCCGCTCACCCCTGCCGATGCGGGCAGAGTTAAGCGGCACAGGCCTTTTCCCGGCCTTCTCCCGCCCTGCTCCCGGGTCCCGCTCCCCCNGGCAGCCGCACAGACGGCGCGGCGGCTCCGAGCCATGCGCGCTCGGCGGCGGGCGGGCAGCGCGCTCCGCGCACGGCAGCCGGGCCCTTGCTCCCTGCGGGACGGGACCGCTCGCGGACTAAAACTCTCTGTGGATACAATGAAGTTGCTCTGGGACTCTTGGTTTAGCAGGAAAAATTAAATAAACCAATGTAAGTTTCTCTTTTTTTTTTTTTTTTTTTTTTGCTTGCTTTTTAAAAAAATTATAATAAAAGGGAAAGGGGAAAAAAAAAACAAGGGAAGAAAACCAGAAAGGATGCCCAGTTCAGATCATGAGTAGTGCCGGGGTTTTCCCTTCCCCAAAGTTTCCCTCGAGGCGGGAGGAGCGGCCGCACCGGCATCGCGACCGTCCCGTCCGAGCAGGGCGGCAGAGAGGGACCAGGGGCTGGAGCAGAGAGAAGTTGGCGCAGCAAAGCCTGTGCTTCATTGTGGAAGCAGAGGATATAGAATCATATAAATGCATATTGCTGTTTAAAGGTAATTCTGTCAGAGAATCAGTTTCGTTTCCATCTTGCTTCTGCACCCAGAAGTGCCGGGAAGAAGAAACAACACAGAAAATACTCTGCAATTGTTTGGTTGATGTTATGTGGTGTCAGATGTGTTGGAGTGGAAATCTAGTGGCAGGTGTTGAAGGGAAGAAGTGAGCTGGAATGTTATTTCTGTGGTGGCAGGGAAAAGGTATCGTTCTTGTGTTGGCAAGGGTGTTACTGGTGTTATTACTTGTTGTAAGAACTGACATGTTTTAACTGTGTTTCTTAATGGCACCAAGCACGTCAAAGCTGTTTGTAGAATACCTTTGCTTAAAAAATTTGGAGTTTTCACTGGCACAAATGAAAACCTTGACTTGGCTCATGTAAATAAAAGAAAATTGGGGAGAGCTCTGCTGCACACTAGCAAGGTGATTGTGATTTTATCGAGGCAGTCCTGAGAGGAACAGTGACATACTGGGAGCACTGTGAGAGAGAACGAAGGCTAAATTAAAGCAAAACTTATGCAATCGAAGTGTGGCTGCAATGGGAATAAATCAGACCTTTCAATGTTATTTTTCTTGGAGACTTGGGTGAGGAGGTGGAGATGAGCTTCTAAAAAGCAAAGAAACATGCAAGCCAGGCACATCTGTGGCAACAGGTCTTGTTTTGCCGTGCAAAGGGTGAGCTGAGCCTTGTGAGTGCTTGAGCCAAGCTTTTCCATCACAACTGGGGCAGTGGCTGCTCCTGCAGACGAGCCTTGGATCTGGAGTTGGTGGCCCCGATTTCTCCCACTGCCGGGCTGGAGAGCAGCTCTTCCCAAAACACAGGGCGGATGGTGGAATAAACACGGTGATTCAAAGAGGATTTGTCAATACTAAAAATAAACAGGCCCACAGATGTGTCCTAGAGGGTCATATCCAGGCACAGCATTTTCGGGGCCAATGAGCCGATTTCGGTGATTTTCTGTCTGTGTGTCCTGTCCAAGGTGCTGAAGTTTATTTTGCTGCAACTTCCCAGGATTTCAGGGTTTGGCAGAAGTGGTCTTGGAGGCTCCCTGTCGGCGAGGGGGCTCCCCCGCGGGTGGTATGAAGAAAAAGCAGGGATGTGTTTTCAGACACGTATATTTGATCCGTCCTTTTGGCGTGGGAAAGCAGACCAGGTGGAGACGCAGATGGATCCGGCAGATCCTATAAGCTTATGGTGGCAGAGAATTGGAAAGGTCAGAGCTGTGAGGCAGTGAGGAGTGAAACCCTCTTATTCTCGTGGACCAAGAAAGTGGTGGTTTTGGATATGTCACTTCTGCTGGTTTGGGTGCATTGCCTTGATGAGACACCTGGTTCCAAAAAAGCTGAGGGGAGCCCAGCACCAGGACGGGATGGGAATGATGCAGCTGGAATTGGAGTGATGTCCACTGGTTTTGTTTATATATTTTTTTTTTTATTCTGGTAGTATTTTTTTTTATTCTGGCAAGTGTGGTTGGCAGATACAGAGGGTCCTTAATAAAAAACGTTGTGTCTTTTTGGGGCAAATGTCTCATCATGTAAGCAATGGAAGTTGTGGTATTTTTAGATTAATGTGCCAAAAGGTCTCAGCCTTGAGTAGTAGAGTTTATGTAACTTTGGTAGCAGGAAGATCACAGTATTGCCAGAAATAATCACAGATTAATATTTTCCTGAACTTCATGATTAGAGTTGGATGTTGTGGTTTTTCTCGGTTCTTGCCACTCACTCTGAATCATCCATAGTGCAGCTTGGCTCTTCTGTCCGAGGCTCTGAGGGTTTTACAAGCATGAAGGGTCAGCTTCTAAAGGCAGAGTTCTCACACAAACGTGGTTTGTGCTGCAAGGAGCCCTGCAGGTTTAAAGCATGCCAGGGCTCTGTACAGTGTGGCAGGGAATGGATCCTGTTTCATGCCCTCAATCATTCGTCAGAGGTCGCAAAGGTATTCAGTTGCATCATTGGGTATGTAGCCCAAATACCTTGACCATGAAGGGGGTATGTAGACCACGAGACTTTGTGACTCTGAATGACAGCTCATGGGTACAGACTTTAAAACTGCAACAGAGCTGAGAGCTTTTTATTCCTGGCCTGAACCAGAAAGTGGCCTCAGTTCCTGCTGTGATGGACTAACATCTGTGGCACCATCTACCACCTCCCAGGACCTTTACATGTTACAGGAAAATGTTGAGTAGTTGCTGTGTTCTTGATTTAAATGCGTTGTCAAAATTATGTGTAAAAATTTACTGATGGGAAATGTCATCCTGACTGGCAGATTAATGAAATATAGCTACTTTGAATTTCTTTAAATATCCTGTTTATGATGTTAGATAGGGATTGGTTTAACTTCTCATTACTTTTTTTTTCTGTTTAGTGTCTTGAAGGAATCCTTTGTGCATGTATGGGAGTAAAGGACATTTTGGGTTGCATATTAAAACATGTTGATGGCCATTTGGAAATCTTAGTCCTGATTTTCAGAAGGAACTTGTTATCATCTGTTATCACCTTTAGTGCCTTAGTTTTTGAAAGCTCAACTTGAAAAACATAGAAGGGACCTGTTGTTTTCAAAGGGTGGGTTCTCAGTTATTTCTGAAAATTGCTACCTGATAAGTTGTCTCTGATGGTGCTCAAGATTTACTCTAGAAAATTATAGCCCTGATTGTTAAAAGGTGACAACTAATTTCTCTGTTCTCTCAAAGAGAAGTTTGGTAACACAGCAGCAACATCATTCTTAAATAACCACTTGAATTTTTGCTTTGTGTTTACATATTGTCTTGAAGCAGGGCCTTAATGATGGTATAAAACAATTTATAGTTGGAGTTCTGTTATGGCTTCTCCCTTTCACCATCTAACGTGGAGCAAAATAGATGAAGTCTGCTGGGCTTATTTCTGCTTGCTTGTAGTGAATATCTCATCCATGGTGTCATGGATGATTGCAGTCAATTCAGATAAACATGTGTTTATTTATCCTTTAAATAGGATCCTCCTTATGCACACCTACCAAAAGAAAACCCTGGTTATGTTTCTGTTGATCTTTGTTTATTATTTACTCTGCAGACCAAACTGAGGAGCCCACTTTGACCTGGCTCTGTCTCTTTGGGCTTCTCTTGCAAAGTGTCAGTTTCTAAATCAGGAAGGAAATCAGGTCACATTTCTGACTGTACAGGATTTATCTCATTGCTCTTCTTTCAAAGTAATTAGAGTTACTAATAATGAGGAAAAGAAAACTTTTCCAGAACTGGAATGTCCCTAACTCCTCTCTCCTTCTGGCGGTTTTTGTGTCACTGAAGAGATCCAGGTAGTTCAGAAACTTTGTTGTGTAGGATCCTTTTGCTCTGTTAAATACACAATGTCTTCCTTTCAGAGCAGCTGCAGGTGATCTGCTCATCTTTACAAATGTATCTTCTTTCCCTTAGAATTGTGCTTCCTTATTTATTTCCCAATAATTCTGGAGCTGGTGTTACCAGCTCCGGGCTGTCCATTTGTAGTGAGTGAGAGCCCAGATTTCAGCTTGGGAGAAGAATAAGAACACATTTATTAAAGTTATCCCTTGTTCTAGTCCCTCAGCTGGCTCAGGACAGAGTGATTTTGTTAAATTCATGCAGTACCAGCTGTCATGACCACTGTTTGTACCCCTCCTTTTCAGTTTTCTAATCAGCCTGAGTTCACAGAGGCAAATTCCCATGAAAGACGGCAGAAGAACCACAAAAATTCCCTCTCTTCTCACACTCCCACCTTTGAGGAGGTGTAGCTTGGCCTCCCACCAGGAGGTCACCTTGTGAATCATTAAAGCGCAAAAACTTTCGTCGGTGTCAAAAGATCCCTTATCTTTCATGGCAAAAACATGCCTCACTGCTCTTTGTATTGAACAAAGCCTTTGTTAATCACTGTTCTGCATAACAAGAATGGCCTGAGTTTTATTTTTATCATCATATTGCAAGAGCTTTTTGAAAGTAGAGATTTGACACATCAAATAATACTGTTGTACCAAAGCATGCAGAAAAAATCAAAAATTCTGTTAGGCTCCAAGTTTTCTCTTTATCCTTTTTTATTTAATTGCAAAATTAGAGGTTTTATTTTATGTCATGGAAAAAATAAGTCTGTACTTTACTGGATTATTTATTTAATCTCTCATCTTGAATTGATTTTTCCCAGTTTGCTAAACTTTTGCTTTTAAGTGCAATACTGAGAGCCCTGCCAACAGGTTGTAGATTCTTTTTAAAGCTTGCTGGATTCCTAGGGTACTAAAACTGCTCTTGCATTTAAGTTATTATTTGAAAGATATCTGTTTTATTGATTCTATTTGCAAGTGTATAAAAGTTAGGTGACTGAATGCAGAACATGGGAACAATTAAGGTGTGTTGGAAGAAATTAGTGTTTTTTGATATTCATGGCCCTTGAAGGCTGATTGTGAACACTAAGCCAGGTTTTAGGGTTTTCAAGGGGTCTTCGGAGGTGAGAATTGTGCCTGAGGTTTTTTTCCCTGTTGATTTTAAGTCTTTAGAGAAAACAAAAGAATCTGTGTGATCCAAAGTTATAGAAAAACTTGTTCATGGGCAAATTTTTTTTAAGACCCATTAGCTGAAGATAGATTAGAGACTAACTTTTTTAAGCCAAAATCCATTCTGAAAGACTGTATTAGTTCTAAAGTGATTTTCCTATGTTTCTTTTCCTCATCATAATGAAATGGTCACTTTTACCCCCTTAAATGGACAGTTTTGATAGAGGCTGAACATGCCACTGGTGCTCCCGGCTGGCTTGCAGCATGTAGGGTCTAACAAGCTTTGCTTCAGTTTTAACAGAACCTCGGTCCTGGGAAACCAGAACAGGACAGCACAGAGGGATCACTCTGGTTATTTCCAGTGAGTTAAAAATTCCCCCCTGTAGGAGCCAGCTCAGATTTTATGCCCCACTCCCAGCCCATTCAGCTCCTTCGAGGAGCGTCCCTGCGGCAAGGTCAGACACTGCCACTGGGAAATCCCAGAAAATACGAACTTTAATGAAAGTGATGATAAAGGGAAAAACAAAAGCCCCCTCCCCGTGGTGTAAAGCTCATAAAGAGGAGCGACTATGTCATGAAGTTTTTATTTTAACCTGTTTAAACCTCAACCTCCAGAAGTGGGCAGAGGTTTAGGGAGAGGAATGTTAGCGGGAGGCTTCTGGGAAGAGGAGAAGGGAGCATCATTAAAGTGTTACAGCCTGACCTGTAGACAGGCACTTACTGTTGTCTGAGGCCTGACACGCTGCTAGCACGTTACATAATGCACAATTATAAAATCACACTAAAGCCTCTTTTAAATACCTGCCTGATTGTAACAGGCTAATTGTGCCGCGTTTAATAGAGCTGAGTGCTGTGGGGAAGAGACCCCCCTGCGCCGAACCCGCTCCTGCGGCTGCCACCCCGGATGCACCGGCGGTGCCATCATCCCCTTGGAAGCCCTAAACCCTCCAAAACCCCCTGGGCTGTGTGCCTGCTCCCCGTTTCGCTCTCGCGTTACAGGGGTTGTCCTTTCCTTCCGGACGCATTTCTGCCTGTCGCTGCTCCCCATATTAGTCCAGCCAGCGCGACGTGACGCGGCCGCCCTCTCTCCCTCCCCGGGGCCGAGCACATCGCCTCCGGTGCGTTCGCCAGCCCGGTCCCCAGCCCGGTCCCCAGCCTCGGACACCGCACATCGCCTCCGGCGCGTCCCCAGCCTCCGGCACCGCGCTGTGCCCCGCAGCTCCCGTGCTGCCGGAGGGGCAAAGGCGCTGCCAGCCGTGTCTGCAGCGAGACGGTCTGCAAAGCACTGCAAGTATCTTAACGATTTTTTAAAAGTGTTTTTCCCCCCCTCTTTATCTCTTTTCAACAGTGTCTCGCGTCGAGAGGTCTAATCTGGCTCGGTGCGCGCGTGTGGTTCCCATTCAGCCGCTCCGCGCTGAGCTCTGGGTCTCTGGGGAAATCACCTCTTGGACAAAGTTCCCCGGGTTTGCCGAGCTCCTCGCAGCTCTTTCCTTCCCCGCGTCCATCAGAGGGAGAGTTGAGTCCTCTCCTCGGCTCTGCCGGCGTAAATCCAGATCGATTTGTTCGACTTCAGCAGAGCTAATCCAGATTTGCACAGCCCTTTCCCCGAGGACTTCCCCCGTTTTTCGCTCTAGGTGACAGTTAGTGGGCCAATGTCAAAATACATCTGATCTAGGCAGATTCCCTGTCTCCAGATATTAATTATTCCCTGGCAAAAGTTTCTGAGGAAGAGCAGTTGGATTTGAAAACAATATACAAATTCTGTTGCTAATTTTAGAAAGTAAGGGGGATTTTTTTTCCCTCCTGTTGAAACTAAATATAATTTGAAAGATAATGTACAAAGACTTAAATATAGCCTGCAATTATACATGGCATATGAATAGTTTCTCTTGGTTTTGACATGTTTGGTCTATTTTTCCATCTTTCTCAGCAGACATCTGTTAGATAAAGGGAGAAAAGTAAATAGTTGTTATGGAACTATACGTCATAGCTACAAGGAATAATTAAAAAAAGAGTAATTATCATATGAATAAGGGAAGATAAAGACAAAATAAATCCTTTCTGCACTTTTCCCCCTTGTCCCATCATTTTATGGCACTTCTGTAGTAGTACTTTAGCTAAAGAATTACTTGAGTGCTTCTAGAGCAAATTTCCTGTAGATCCGTCATGCTTCTGTTCCTGCTAGATTCAGGCAGTTTTGAATTGAGGCTCTGGATCCTTCATGGGAGGATGAAATTGGAATAGAAACCTTCCTAGGAAAATCCCTGGGTTCTTGGGTTCCCTTGCTATCAGTAGGAATTTTGCTTGAGTTATACTGAGTTTACTTTTCTATGAAGTTGCTCAACTTGACAGCCCCCAAAAGTTTTGTTGCGTCCACACGGTCTCTGAGCAAACACCTGCAAGGTGTACGGATGTCCTGGCTTGAACAACTTGATTTTTCTGGCAGTTGTGAAACACAGTTCTGCTCCTCAAGTGCTGTTACATCTGGGAGAAAAAATTGTTCTTTTGGTTAAAAGTTACTTGGGGTTTTCCCTGCCTTGTGAAACCTGAGCAGTGCTGGGCTGGTGGGTCTTGCTCTGAGTGTTGTGTGCTCAATAGTCAGGACCAGTAAAGCTTTTTAGCTGCTTTTAAGGGCAGGCCAGAAAGAACCTGGGAACACTGCGCTGGGTCACACATTGCCTTTTTTTTTAAACAGGTACGGAGAATGGCATAAAAGACCCTCAAAATAATAATAACAATACTAAAAGATCCACCCCATAATGATGGTTGTAGAATCCTGGGAAGAAGGCAAGTGGCTGTATATGAGGCTGTGATCCAAAAACATTGAAATATTCTGGGCTGTGGTTTTCTTTTATTAATTAGTCTAAGTGATGTTCAGAACCTGAAACCAAGGCTTTTAGACACATCTCTGGTGCCTAATTCTGCTCAGTGTCTCATAACAGGGTGAATCAGGAGACTGTTTATTGAAGTCAGTGATGCAGTGTCGATGTAAAAGCGACAGAAGGGAGATGGAGGATTTGTTTACGAGCAGAAAAGTCCCCTGGACAGTTTAACACTAACAGAGAAAATTACTGAATAGCTGCAAAGCGCAGAGCTTAAATGCAGCTGAAATAAGTCTTCTGGAGCATTTCCAGAACTATTTTAAGGGCCTGATCCAGAGCCTGATGAAGCCAAAGGTAAAGCTCTTTTTGACTTTTTCAGATCCAGCGTTACATTTTGAAACATCATTCCCTCTCTGGAATTTTCTGAAGCTGTCTCCTAGGTGGTTTTTAATTAACTGTTATGCCAGATGTAATGTCTTTTGTATCCCTTTAGTACTTGGGTTTGTTAACTATAAGAAATAACAGCATAATGCCTTCGTTGCACAGGAGATTCTGATTTTCTATGTAGTCGTTAGTTGCACAAGCAATTGAAACTCATCTTCTGTTGCTTGGCTTGTCCATTGCTTTACCAATATGTTTCTGTCTTATTCTGTAGCTTTTGAACCTGCTGGACAACTTGATTCAGAGATTCAGGACTAAGGGATGTTTGGCTTTTGCAAGTGCTGTTAAAGGATGTTGCTGGGTTGAGAGTAGGGAGGCTCAAAGGAGCATGATACACACGGAAGTGACTTTGTGGTGACCCTGCCACATACTACACATCAATGAATCCAGCAGAGCTCCACAGGGGACTGAACTAGTTCGGTAATGTGGTTTTACAGAACTTTTATTTTGTTATTCCATATTATATTCTATTTTATGTCTAGTGTTCCATTGTTAGGCCAGTGACTGCTTCACTTCCACCATCCAGACCCGTGAGAGCAGGTAATGCCAGGTGTAGGTTGTAATTGCATAGTTTTAAAGGGAGATTGCAAACAAAGTCCTGGGGTCTCAGTGCATTTTGAAATAATCTGTAAAGGCTCCATCATGTGGATTCCATGCTGGAATCCAAGCCTGTTGAAGACCCCCACTGGCTTCAGGAGGTTGTGAATAGACCTTTATTGTCTGAGGAGGAGTGGGTGTCAGGAGTTGGATACCAAGGGTGCCTCAAGCTGTGAGAGAGCTTGGTCCTGTTGAGAGACTGGAGGAGGTGACAGAGGGACAAAGATGATGTCCCCTCCTTCTTTAATCCTGCCCCACGAGTTTGCAGCTGAGTCTTCCTGTGTGCAGCGGGGATATTTGAATGTATTGGCACTTATGCCCACTTATGTGCATCAGATAGGGATTAATAACTATATATAAAAAACAAGTTTGATTTATATACGCATATTTATACAAAAAAAAAAAAAAAAGAACCCCCAAAAAAACCAAGTCAGGAATGAAGCAAGGATATTGAAAATGCAATTTCCACCTACCTCAGCGGCATACTCCCCATTTTGCTGGGAACTGGCCTGTCGTGGTGTCAGATGGGACATGTGTGCCCAGCTATTGCAAGCAGCTGGTGCAAACCAGGATGAGAGGCAGCAGGGATGACGCTGAGGATACCCTGCCTTGTGTGCACCCATGCAATGAGGCTGTGGCTGTTTCTCCCCCAGCCCTTGCCCTGCCCATTGCTGTGAGGAAGGGAAAATGGAGGGTGTCCCTTACCCCGATAATCTCCAGCTGCCACCGAGCCTCCCGGGAGGCACCCGTGGCCAGCACAGATTAACACAGCCCACAGCAGGGACTGGCCTGCGGCCAGCATGGCCCCGGGATCAAAGGAGCATGGAGGTGGCTGAGAGCCACCTTCGGGCCCCTCCTCCTCGCCTCGCTCTGCAGCAGCTTTTGCCTTTCCTGATAAACCAAACCCACCCTCTGCCACCGGGTGCAGATCAAGATGCTTCTGTCCCTGTGCCTTCCAAGATGTTTGTGTCCAAGGTGTGGTTTCAGAGCTGACAATTGGATAAAGTCTTCAGGATCTTGCTCAGGGAGTTATGTGGATGTGTGCTGGCTGCCTTTTTTCTTGATGAGCAGAAACAGGGTGTTCTGACCCCAAAGGAGAAATGATGGTGGTGCAAAGCTGGGAACCATTGTGAGGATGTCACATACAAACCCAGCGCAGAGGCACGTAATGACCTGTGCCCAATTCTCTACAGTGTCTTTGCTGGCCCAGCTGCCTGTAGGAGGACAAGAGCAGGAGGGAACTATGGGCAGCATTACTTTAGAGTTTGAAAGGTCACAAGCAGCCAGGGAAAGTACAGAAGTTGGCATCACAGCACTGAAAATTGTGTATTTGAGTGGCAAGCTGGTGCCTTGATTTGGTTTGCAGTGGGTGGTCTAAGTAAGAAGCTTTGTTTCTGTTCGAGAGGTTATTTTTGAGGGCTGTTTGTTTGCCAGGATCAGGAGGAAGGTGGTTTAAAACATATTTTGGAGGGATTATCAGTGTTGTCCCCATCACTTCCAGTACCCCTTGTGCTCCAAAATGCAGAGGCTATTTCCTGCTGCATGGCTGAGCCTTTTCAGGGAGGTCCCTCATCCCATGCATTCCCTTTGGGCACCTTGATTTTCAGCTTCTCATCCCTGGGCTGATAGCTGCTTTGTAAGGCAGGGAGGAGTGCTGCTGACCAGCACTGCACGGTCACACTGCTGCCAACCACCAGCCCTGGGGTTGAGAGGTTTGTTTTCCAAGGTGGGGCTGGTGCCAGCTTCACTGTTTTTGTGGTGTGATGGTCCCTGGGAGTGGCCAGCTATCAACCCTGCCTTAACTTCTGTGTTCTTGTTGTGTTACCCCTTCCCAGCAGTAATCCAAAGTCCTGCTCAGGCAGGAAACAACCTGGGCAACAACCTGGAGGAACAGCCTTGCAAGGGAATTTTCTCCTCTCGCTTCAGTGGTCCAGAGTCCCACCCTGAATGCAGAGCACGATCACTTCATGCTCATTTTAAATTGTGGCAGCTGAACATGCATGCTGGTTTGCAGGACCATGTGGCCCAGGGCAGAACTCAAAAAGCAGCATCTCGTACATTTGGGTATGTGGAATGTCAAATACGTTGAATATTTTCTTCCCAATGCCAGTTTGAAAGCTAGTTTTATAGTCACAGCTTAGCATTGCAAATGTTTGAGTCGCTCCCTGGTACATTATTTCTTCCAGGAGGCTCCTACAACTTTAATGAATGTGAAAGTTGTGATTAGCATGGGAGATCATTGCTTATAGCAACTACACAGTGTATTAGGCTATCCATCAGTCTTGCTGTTAGAATACTCTGCAGAATTCAATAAGCAATGTTATTTACACTGTTGTCTTTAGGAGCTTGAGAAACTTCCCAAAATGTCTTATAATCCAGGAACAAGCTTTGCTGCAAAGCAAGTTTGCTTCATTGATTGCATTCCTTCACTTTGGTTGCTGAATGGCAGGCTAAAAATAAATTTAAAAAAAACCAAACCAGTATTGAGATCAATCTCTAATTGATTTTGACTTGTCATATCCAGTTAAAAGCAGAACCAATGCTTTCTGAAATGTTACTGATGTTCTGGAGCTTTGTAAAGCTGCATATCAGAGAACGCATCAATAGCTGCATGTAAGATCTCTTAATTTGGGCTTCATACAGAGTTTTAGGCACGTAAATGTCAGACTAAAGTTCAAGTGTTCATCAAAGTCCTGTGAGGATCTCCAATGTCAATGAAATTCCTATTAAAAACTATCCTGTGAGGCTTTGCTGCCTACAAATGCTGGTTTCTTGAAACAAAAGTTGCGTGGATTGTTGAAGAAAAGGCCTTCACAGGGTAAGGGGGTGGCTGAAGAGAGTTTCTGAGCAGGAATCAATGAAGGAGCTGCTGTGGGATCTGCCACAAGAGCTAAGCTCAGCTGCTTTGCTTCAGCAGTGAGTTGGCTGGGGACACCGTCCTGGAGGGCAAGGACAGCCTGTGTGGCTCTGTCCCCCCACCTCCAATGGGGCCAGGGGCTCAGGGTGCATCTCCAGTGCTAGAGGTGCAGGAAATCGCTTTCTCAGAAGCAGGAGGGCAGGCAGGGACCAGACCCCCTGTGCTGTGCTCGGCATCCCCCTGCGAGCACCCCATCCTGACACTCCCTCTCCAGAAGCACCTCCCGGCTCACTCTGCTAAGGCTTTTCTGATGTTTTTCCCTGGACCGCCAGCCTTTGAGGGGGGGATGGAGGGAGGAGAGAGCCAAAACAGAGGACAGCCTATTTTTAGGCTATCTCCCACTCCCTGGAAGGCCGGGTGCCAATGAGGTGGTGTGGCGGGGTGACGCTTGCCTGTCTGTAACGCAGCCCATCGGCAGAAAGAGAGCAGAGATTTGAGACATCTTTCTGTACCAAGGGACCCTGAGCCTGTCTAGATTTTTGCAGTAATGTTTATTTTGCACTGTTGCACCTGCTCATTTTTATCTGGATAGCTTCCTTCTCCCTCCCATCACATTTTATGACAGAGCTCTATGCACACTGTGTCGTGCAGTGTATTGAAGCCCAAGTATATGATTTTGGCTTAAGCTTTTCTGTAGTGGGATAAGAAAGAAAAGACTGGAAAATTTCAGCTCAGCTCCATAATTCAGAGTTTATAAAGCCGTGCAATAAAACTGTGATCATCTACTCTGTCTCCAGAATAGCAGAGGGCTCCTCATAATTAGTATTGTTTCAGTTACAGCATGTACTGTCAAGAAAAGAGGAATTGAGTAGGATGGATTTTTCATCCTTCAGTCTTCGGTCAGGTATTAGTCTTTGGTAAAGCATGGGTAAATGATTTTCTTTAAAGTGTGCACATTACACCTAATTAATATTTCTTTTGTTCCAGTTCTTGAACACTGGATTTCTTCTATATTATTCTGACAGAGTGCAAAGTACTCTGTAATAAGGAGAAGAGTAGTAGTGTTTAGCTGTGTTTGTCCAAGGGTGCTGGTACTGTGATTAATGAATCCCTTTCCATTTCCTTTGGTGTCATCAAGCTCTTTGCAGCGTTTACTATGAGCCTGATTTCCAGCCCATAATTGTCTTTAATGATACTTCCCTAAACCTTTCTAATTTATCAGCACAACCCTTGTGCTTTGGACATCAGAACCGAAATGGGGTAATGTTCCCATCAGTTTCTATCACTGTTCCCTGAGCCCTGATTAACCAAGCTCTGTATCAGCTCTTCTGCTCTTTCCCCAGAAAGCAGAAAGGTTTCCAGTCACTCACATCTTTCTGTTTTTCCACATAAAACACTGTCACAATTGTGGTTTTCCTCTGGTGCTTCACCACAGTGTCCCAGTACTTTGGAAAGCAACACTGATATTCAGAGCACATGTTGGCCGAGTCTGTAGGAACTCTTGGTCTTGGATTCAAGTATCATAACTTGTTGATATAGAAAGTCTAGCTAAAGAAACCAGAGTATTTTATGCTCCTTTTGTACATCTTTATTGCTCTTAAATGTGAAATGTCATTCTCAATGGAGCATATTATTGCTCCACTGCATGGATTTTTCCCAAGTACGGAACAGAAATAGGTATTGAACATTTCTGCCCTTTCTGTGCTTCTGTGCTGTTGTGTCTGACAGTACTTAAAGGATACATTTTGTTCCTTATGTGTTTGAAAAATTCCTTCTTGCCCTTAAAAGGGCCAGCATTTTCTCCAGCTTCAGTTTTGTCACTGATTCTTTCTATTCTAATACAAGCACCAGTGTTACATGTTGTCATGTTATTTTTTACTTCCTTTCTTTTTTCCTTTTTTTTTTTTTCTGTGTGCAGCATTTTGGTTGCCATAGCACAGGATGTAAACACTTTTTAGAGTTCTTTCAGTGTCCAGGGAGAGTGACTGCACAGGCTCTGCACAACATGGCCAGCCCAGGATTGGAAGGGTGAAGCTGATATTTGGAGAGAACTGGGGAAATAGGAAAGGAAAATTCTCCTACATCTCATTAAGGGTGAAATTCTTTCTCTGCAGAAAGCCCCAGCAAAGCAGATCTGCTTCACATCACTACAAAGCTTGAAGCATCGTTTTTATTAAGGGACAGACTATGGGGGTTATAAGCCCCCAGATATTGATCCATGACAGTCTTGTACATGTTCCTTCATCATGTCATATGATGGCAACTACACATACTCTCTTTTTCCCCCACAAAATATGGTTGTGATATCATGCCACATTCTTCGGTGTTTCTGCTGGCAGCCCACACATAACTGGGGTTTAGAAGAATGACACCAGGGTCAAAACCAGAATCATCATCCTACAGCCCCTGTCCTTCTGCAGCTGAGCAGTGAAGTGCTCCTCTTTGACTTCATCCTTAGCTGGAGACTGCAACAAAACCACGGGGACACTCTGTCTTCAGCACACTCTTGCTGGGCTGAAACACTCAGGACTTTGGGAGAAGTTCTCTGCTCCGTGGGAGAACCCAGGCTGGGAGGTGAGCTATGGCCCTTGATCAGTGAGCTGAACACCAAGGTGTGTGAGGAGGAAGGATAACTTCCCAAATCACAGCTGAAGCCCTGCAAAGCAGTGAGGTTTTCTTTCATTTACTGGAAGTATCAGAATTCAGTCTTTCAAACCTCCTGATGCTGGGGTCCATTAGCAAGACACGCAAGTCTTGGCTTTGACTGAGCATGAACTCTGGGCTGATGCATATTTATTTATTAATATTTTCTATTTTGTGCTGCTGATTGTCCCAGATGCAGGGGAGGGAAATGACTTTCAAATGAGAAGATTTTTCTTAAGCCTAGAGCATAGCTGTACTTGGAATGCAAACTTTAATCAGTTGTTTGATGGAGAAATATGTAATAAAAGTTTAATCTCTGCTGGGTTCCCTTTCATCCCAGTATCAGCTTTAGGGCTGTGTCCCTTGGAAGAAATATGGATTGTGTGCAAAATAATTTAGAATTTTTGTAACCATCTTGTTGCAGAGACCATCTACCTTTCTTTTGTGCTTATTTCTCTTATTTATTCACAGCAGTGATAAATATTAATAATAGTGATAAACGTGGCTTGGTGGGGGAGCTGTGCTTCCCTGACTTTTTTGGGGAAGTTGAGTATTTATAGTTTTGAGATTTTCTAAGTCTTACTCTTGCATTCAAGTGTCTGCTTCTTCAGTTTAGCAGCAGGGTCCTTAAGCCCAAAGAGGGAGGCATCACTTCTTCCAGCAGCCCCAATCCTCTTGCCCCATGTACCTCACAACCTGAGCATGAGGAAACTCTGCTGAAGAGCAGCAGTATCTCTCTGTGGCTGATTTAATGAGTTGTTGGGGGCAGCCCAAACCCTGAGAGTTTTGCTGTGCACCTAAAAAAACCTCGGGTGCTCCTGTGGATGGTTGCAGTAAAGAGCTACTGGAGGAGGATATTTTTTTTTTCAGGTCAAAACCAGAGAGGCTACTTAGCATAGTTGTACATGCTGCTAATGTGATTTTATTGGTTCTAGGACCTGACCTACTATCATTATGTGCTGCTGTGGATGCTCTTACTCATTTGGAGCTGGTCCAGGGATCTCTAACAGGGCTCTGCACTGTGTGACCTAGGTGTGCTCAGCATGACCCCATCCCCTGCACTGGGAGAGCTGGTTTATCACACTGCTGCAGACTGGGAGGATTGGGAAATTGGGCCAGCAGCACGCTCTACCTTGTGCTGGAGTTTGGATCCTGTGGAGTGCTGGGTGGTGGAGGCAGGAACACCCCTGTTGTCCCCATCACCACACAGGCCGTGGGTTTCTTTATGCTCTGTTGTGGACTTGCTCTGTGCACACAGTCCAAGCACTGGTGTGCAGGGGATGTGCTGAGGTGTGAGTTGTCCCCCACTGTTCCTAAAGAGAAACCCAACAGATTCCAAGTTAAAAATGGGCAAAGAATGGCATTTAGGATTCACCTTTCCATGCATGGCTGAGTCTGGGGGTCCTGCAGCCAAAATAATGAATCTTAACATGATCCCTTTAGTCCTATAAGCATTTATCTCAGTGGTATATTTAGCAACATAAATTATGTTTTGTATGTGTTTGGTGCTGCTAGTTGTGGCCTTCCTTCCCACTCCACAGCCTCAAATTTCTGATGTGATTGTGTACTGTTTGTTGTGCTTTACAAGGTTTCTTGACAGCTGTCAGCATTTTACATTTACTACAGTTTTCTATTTTTTTCCCCCTCTATGTATATAATACTGATCCAGGAAATAACATCTTGGCTGCAAGGCCAGTCTCTTTCTGAAATGCTTAAATACAGACTGGGAAAACCTTATTTTGATGAGCAGTGAGTTCTATGCCTGAATAACTCAGGGACCTAGTATGTATTCTGAAAATCTGAATGCTTCTCCTTTGTTACCAAAGTAGGAATTTTATATTGGAATTGGCAAAAGAATTTGTATCACAGACGTGAAATCTTTGGATGACAATGTGATTTTACTGTTGGATGCTGTGACCAACAGCACAAGTGTTTAGATTTGAGCAAAAGGAGAGATTCACACCTTCTGTCACTTGCCATGATTTTTAAGTGTTATTTTTAGGGGCAGGACATTGATTGTCCAAACTTTGTTCCTGGATTTTCCTGTCTGTGAGGCTTCACTTCTTTCTCCTGGAGAAAGGAATGGATGAAATCCCAGAGTGATCACAGGGCTGGAGTGTGGGTCAGACAGAGCTCCTTGGAGACTGATCCACTTGGGCTGGGAAGCTCTGCAGTTGCTCCCAGCTCAACCAGTCTTGAGGAAGTTTGGGCTGGCCTGAGATAACCTCCAAAGGAAGGGCTGCAGCAGCTGAGGCAAAGGGAATTACAGTGATAAAGGAGAGGAATAGAAATCCAGGGAGGAGAGCCTGTGTTTTCCTGAGAATGGAAGATCACTCTGAGAGTTGTGTTTGCCTTGGGTACTCTTGATTTGTCTGAGTGGGCATTCGATGAAACTGCCAAACTGGGCTGGCACTGGATTTCAGTGAAGAGAAAATGAGATAGCTGGAAATAAAAAACCCAAACCAACTCAGCAAAACAAACAAAAAGAACCCTCATCAAAAGGTATTTAATTGGACAGAAATAACTTAAGCATCCTTTCACCGCAAGAAGCACAGTTTTTCTTACTTTGCAGAGGTAAAACTGAGGGTAAATTGCATGCCCAGAGTGTTGTAGGGATGACACAGCCAGAGGGTTGGCCCTACACGATACACTAGCAAACAAATTTTTTATCCATTTCTTCAAGCCTCCACAGTGAGCTCCAGAGTACCCCTTCCAGTCTCAGGGAGCCAGTGAAGGATCTTTCCACCCACATCTTCCCAAAACTTCTCTCTTCACCATCATTCATTTATTTTTCCCGAATCCTTCCCACTCCTGCCTCAAATTCTGCTTAGGTGAGCGTTCCCCATCGCCTTGCCTTTGCTTCCTTCCAAGCAGAAGCACCTCCCACCCCAGGAGACGGCACTGGATTCAGTGTTTTCACGGACAGGAGCAGTGTGAGCATTCCTTACACAGCTAATCAGGTGAAGAGAAAGAGCACAACGAGGGTGGCCTTGTGTGACCCCAGACATTGCCAGGGGTCTCTGCCTCTGCATTGGTGCTCTGTGAACTTGGAGCATCTGTGCTTTCACCGTGTGCTTTGCTGATGCAGGACGGTTAAAATGTGCTGCTTAGGTGATGAAACACAGAAAAGCTTTTGTCTGCAGGGCTGCTGAGTTTCTCAGCTGAGGTCCATGCTAGTCTCCAGTCCTCAGAACATACCTCTCCTAGGGTCTGCCCAGCATTTTCTCTGCATGGAGTTTGCTGTTCGTGTCAAGACTGTGCTGCAGGAACACCAGAGCATTCAAAGCATGTTGGCATGAGTGGTTCTAACCATCATCCTACCCCATATAGGCTCTGAAAATGCACGCTCAGCAAAACTGCTGAAAATGTGCCAGAGAGCTCAGCCACAAAAGTACATCTGTGAAATATTTAAAAAGTAGTCAAAGAGGGGAAGAAGTGAAGAGCAAATGGAGAAGAAAGTGTGCTGCTAGTTCAGCAGAAAAGACAATTGTACCTGCTGGTAGCAAGAACAGTTTCATCATCTGAGGCATGGAACTCTTCCAGCTTGTCACAACCAACACTGCACACCCAAGGCTATTTGTTGCATTAGCAATAAACCAGTGAGCACAGGGAGCTGCAGCTCCTCCTGACACCTAGGCTGGGCACCAGCTCCTGCCTGTGCCGATGCTGCTGCTTAGACAGGAGATGAAAAGGTGAAGATGTGAAATGCCATCGAGGTCATGCTGTGTTTCCCACCTCCTCTGAACTGGGTCTTGATCAAGCCCAAGTGCCAAGTCAAGCCTCAAGTATTATCTGCTGTATTGTGATGATGACTGAAAAGACACCCTACAGCTGAGGTTTGTTTTGCTGTGGCTAAGAGAGGACCAGATTTTACTCTTTGGCAGGGAAGGACACAGGAGCAGCGGTCTCCAGATCCCAAATGGCAGCTCAAAAGTTGAGCTAAGGAGAAATCTGCATTCAGCTGTAAATGGATAGAAAATCATTAATTATCCTGCTGTGAATTCAGCCAAGATTGAGGGGAGATTTTTTTTCACAGTATGTGTGAATTCCAGAGGTAGGGTCTGTCCTAGGGACATGGCTCAGCTCCATCACAGAGAGCTGCATCAGGACTGGTATAACTGAGGCTAAAATCTTTACTGGAGTTTGTTGCTAAGGACTTTCCTGCTGAATGATGCAGGGGAGTGAATTAGCAGTGAGATGTGTGAGTATTTAATGTGTAATGTGCTCAAGTGATGTGATTTGTTCAAAAGGCAGTTTGCCTCACTATATTCTTGACAAAAGAGTCTTGAAAGTCAGACCTCAGTTGAGTGTGTTGCAGTAATGCAGCCTTGCAGTGCCAGAGACCTGAATGAACTTGGTATGATCTCCATTTCATATCTTCTATATACTTGAAAGGAAAGAAAGAAATTCTTCTACAGGCAGAAATAATCCTTCAGGTCACAACTGACCCACAGGACACATGCCAGACAAGATGACAAAGGGAAAAGCACATATAACTTTCATTTAAATCACATGGAGGTAGCTCAGTGCTGGACTTCAGTCTGTTTTATCTTTTTGGAGGTAAAATCATCTGACTTTTGTCAAGATTGCTGTTAGCTCCAGGAGAGAAAAGCAAGCTGCACCTTCTGGAAAAGGGTTGCAAAGTAGGGTCATTTGCTTTCATGGTGGAACTACATAACCAACCATATTTGACTTCGCAATCCAGTCATTTCTCAGCATCTTGACCTGAACAGATCTGTTCACAGGATGAAGGAATACGGAAGTGACTACAATGAGGAAAGAACAAACAGATGAACTCTCCTGTGGGGAAGAAGTTTGTACCTACTTGTCTCCTGACAGCAGCCCTGAAGCTGCCTTCAAGACAAGAATTGCAGGATATGCAGGCAGTAAATCTTGAATCCTAGAGATGGGTGAGCATGTGTGGCTTTGAGAATCACAAGCTGGTTAATAAATACGGAGTTTGTTGTTGTTTGTTGTGCATGGGAAGTGTTCATGAGGGCAGGAGGGAGAAAAAGAGCACAAAGTTCCTAGAGATCATGGAGACTGACCTTTTGGATCTGCACTGACTGACCCAGAAAACGCAATTCCAAGTGTGATTTGGCCTTCCTGACACCTGAAGCCTTGTTCTTCCAGATTTCAAAGCCAGCAGCTTAAGTTTGAGGTGAGAGCTGCCTCCAGAATCAGAGTTCGACTGATGGGAAAGCAGCTTGGCTGTTGAGCAGGGAGATGATCTCCCATTGTGGGCATAATTGCTGCATTCCTTAACTGGGAGAGGAGTGGAGCGAGCCTTTCTGGGTAGGACTTACATGGAAATGGCATTTTTAGGGGAATGTTTGAAATGCATCTTACAGGCACCCAGTTAAACACTCCTCTCAGTCTGGCCACAGGCCAGTTTAGAGTCCTTTGAACTTCTTGCCCTCCAGGCAGAGCCCGGGGTTAAGTTTTCCTACCGACTTCTAGGATGCCAGGTCATTCCTATCCACAGTGAAGAGAGCCCAGCTGCCTAAAGTGTTGCCCCCAGCTCTGTGTTTGTCTCATTGGCCCTGATCGTGGTTTCTCAGGCTCATCCAAAGGCAGGCATTGTTTTCTGCAGCTTCTGTGGCGCTGTGTCCACTGGCAGACCTCTGTTTTTAGCAGGGTTAGGAGTCAGACCACAGCTGGTAGCCAGGCAGTCTGCCAGAGTGCTGGGCACATCAGCCATTCCTCATGATATAAAGCAGCTGAGCTAGTTTTTTTTTTTGTTTGTTTGTTTTTTGTTTTTTTTTTTTTTTGGTGTGTGTTTGTGTGTGTGTGTAAGCTTTGAAACACGTTGAGCTCGCCATGTGGGAAAAAGTTCTGTTAGTCTCGTGCTTGGCTGCATCCAATTGTGGCAAAGGCACAAGAATTTGGGAGAAATAATTTGGGAATTATTTTTTTCTGCTCCTGGCTTAAAACTTGCTCTCATCCTATTGTGCCTGCATGCACAAAACCTCCTGGTAAGACACAGAGGTTGTGTTTCTAGGTGCAGATCCTCAGTGCGGTGCATGTAGGCAGGGAACTAAAACTAAGTGTGTGTAAATTCAGAGGCTGCTTCTGCAGCTCTCGTGCACCATATGCTGCCCTCAGGAGAGTAGGATTTCAGCCCGACCATCAGGCTCCTGTGGGAGTGTTTCACTGCTGCTTTGCTGCCCTGGACAGAGGCTTTGCATGAAGTTATTACCCCTGAACCAAGAGCAGAGCTGAGTGGCTTTCATGTTCTCATTATTCTGCGTGGTCCTGCTTTAAGGGATTGATTCATGCTATCAGTGTTGGTTTCCTCCTACTGGTTTTAGATTTTACTCTTTCAAGACAGAAAAGGACGAGAGAGGAAGCCCCAATATTAATCCCTGCACAGACACACTGATTCTGCTTTTCTGAGGTTGTTATCCTAGCAAGAAAAAAAATAAAGCTCCCGTTGCTTTGAGAGTGCCAAATCTAATTCGACATGATTTCCTATGGGTCTAATTTGTTTACCTTTAACTCACCTTTCCAAGCCCATGGTTTCTTCCTGACTGCTTGTGGGTGTAAATGGCAATATCTGCAATGGCTTTTGAAGATTCCTTTGCATCCCTAAATTGATGGATGTGCTGACTTCCAGTTCTCAGAATGGGTAAGGGGTTGGAGCTACATCACAGAGGAGGCACAAACTCCCACTGATTTATATTACTTGGCTTTTCATTTCTGTGCCATGAGTTTAGTATATCTGCTTTATCTACGTCTGTCTCAAGTGTGGTTGAAATTGGCCAATGGATTCAGAAGTTATTAGAAGGGATTAAAAGACAGACAGCATGACCAGATAAGCCTTTTTTCCTCGGGAAACTAGGCTAAAAAGGGAAAAAAAACTAGTGCAAGGACTCCTGTGATGTCCTCTCTGCATCCTGGTTTTTTTCACTGTCTGGGGTAGTTAATACTAAAAGCTCTGAGTATTTATAAAGGATTGGTGCAGCATAAACAGATATGGTGCTTTCCTTTCCTCTGACTGTTTATTTGCATTACACCTGCAGTACTGAATGTCATCAGCCCACTGATGTGAACCCTCCCACCGAGTCCCCTGTCTCAGCAGCTGAAATCTGATGTGTGTGAGAAGTGGCTTGGAGTTACCCACATCTGAACCCCCCTGCCCTAAACAGGATTAAGCTTCCAGGAGACAAGCCCCATGGATTTCTCCCTGTTGAGGGGCTGGAAGACAAGCCAAGTAATTTTTTATCCTTGAGCAGGTGATGAAGACTCTGCTGCTTCTTCTCAGTCAAAGTGTGAACATGGAATTATTTTAGTTGAGTAGGTAAAGTAGGCTGTGCCTGTCTCAGCCTCAGCTGCACCCTTGAGTGGCCCCTTTCACAATGGACAACATTTGGCAGTCTGGAATGTGCCAGTGGTTGCAGACCTTGGGAGGTGGAGAAGCCCACGAGGTGCCGTGCTTGGGCTCTAGGGAAGGGGATGCCGCTTTGCATGCCCAGCAAAGCTGATGATCCTCTGATAGCCGTGCACAGCTCAGTGCAAACTCAGTTGATTGTGATCCCATGATCCCGGAGAAATGCTGGGAAGGGGTTGGATTTGGTGGAGCCTTTCATCTGAGAGGAGAGGGCTGGGAAAATAGTTCGTTTCAGTTGGAAGAAAAAAAAACAGTTACAGCCTTTGCAGGTATTAAGACTTTGGAACTTAATTTCAAGCTAAAGATAGATATGTTCCTAGAGATGGATCTTGAAATGTGAAGGGAATGTGTGAAGTTAGGATTTGGGGTTCTGGGTTATCTTGGCATTTCTAGCCATATTTTCTGTGTTCCTGTTTATATTACAGAGCTGGTACAGCTTTTCAAGCAGACATAGAAATCCAGAAATAAAAGGACTAGCTGTCAGTGAACCTGCCACCTCCATACACAAGTCCAGTGAGGCAGCTGGGCTGTAGTGTTCCCCCCTCCCTTCCTGCTCCTGTGACATCCCTGTTGTCCCAGGATGTCCTTCAAAGCATTGCTGGGGCCCTTGAGGTTGCTTTGAGGAGCAGGACGGGGAATGACCTCCAGCTGACAGCCTGGAGAGACTGTCTTGTCCCCATGCACCAGTAGGGCTGGGGTTCTAGTATTTTCTGAGCATTCTCAAGGACAAGAGGTTTGATTGCTCAGAATCAGTGCTTTGATCTCTATTTGGAGGGATCTGGATGAGGTGGTGGGTAAAGGGGTTGTTTGAAGTGATGGACACCAAATTAAGTTCACACCTGCCAAGGAAAAGGTTTCAGCTGGTGCTGTTTGGGCTCTCAGACCTTCTGAGCATGTCCCACTCCAGCTCAGGGTGCAGCTGCACTTTCAGTGTGGGGAGGCAGAGGATGATGGGCTGCAGGGAAAAAGCTTTGGAAAGATGGGATGCGTTCATCTTACTAGTGGAAGAGGTAAATAACCTCACATCTTTCTGCCTTTTGTCAGTCCTCAGCGTGTTTGTCCAGTGCAAAATAATTTCATCTGGTACTACTGTCAAAGAACAAAAAATAGCAACAGGAATTTTTGGGGCTGGGCTTCAGTTTAGAGGCTCAAAATGTTTGTGCAGAGTTGGAAATCCTTCCTTGCCCTCCCCCCTCAGCTAGTTACTTTACTTGGTGAAGGAATCCTGCCTAGTCCTCAGGATTAGTAATTTACTTTGTTGTCTGCATTAATCTAAAGGCCCAGACAATGCAGCAGAACTTCAGCAAAGTTCCTCCTTGGGGGAGTCTGGGAGGAGGAAACTGATGTGGTATGTGAAACAAAGCTCAGTATCAAAAAGGGACATTTTCTGTGACCCTGCTGTCCTGGAGGGACCAGGCTGACCTTATCCTGCTCCATCAGGTGTGCAGCTGGAGGGAAACACCCTGTCCCACTGCAGCCGGGAAAAGCTCTGAAAGCAGCTCCATGTCGAAAAGCAGCTTCCCAGCTGACATCTGGCATTCCCTTTGCTGCGTGTGGATGACTTGTCCTCCAGAGGCTGAGAAGGGAGACTTTCTGCCCCTACCTCTGCTGGGCTGGGTTATGGGCGATGTGGGTGCACGCTCTGTGCTCCAGGAGTGGCTCACTCTCCACACCTGAAGATTGCAAGGTCCCTTACAAAGCGCTTTATGCCTCTACCCAGGCCCTTATCCCCTGGCAATGTTTATCCTGTTTAAGGTTCTGCCAAGTGCTTCTCCCACCCCAACCCCCTGCTGGAACAAACTCTCACCCCTTGTTTTCCTTTGCTGCTAATTTGTGGTGGTTTATTTTTCTTCCTGTGGCGCAAGAGGTACTGCCTGATATAACCTTGCTCTGACAGACTCCTGATAGCAGCTCCCTCCCACCCTCCTCATTCTCGTTCATCTTGTGGCTCATTTTGAAATTGCCATTATTTCATCCCTCTGGGGCACCAGCTAGGGCTACCCTGATGATGGATGCTGCCAGACCAGATGCATAAATATTAAGAAAGCGGAAAGAGCCAGACCTGCAATTTCTTTGTGAAGAACAGTGATGAGGATGCTGTTCTTACAGCTGACCAGCACAACTGCAGTCTGAGCTCCAGGTTTAGAAGGCTATAGATGCTGGTTAAAATGAAGATTTAATTGGGATTAACTAGCTTGTGGGCAGGCAGAGAAGCAAGCATGCTGGTTATACTGGAAATTTTTACTAGACTGCTACTGTTTTTTTTCAGCACACTGGGCTGGTCTGTAAATGTATATTGTACCTTGTCTAAATTCTAATGCTGGTAGTGCAAGACACTTTTGTGACTAGATGATGTTTGCACAGTTTTCTGGATCTTGACATGCAAATATTGGACCCTAGAAGTGATTATGCTATCAGTCTGATGTGCTGTCCTTGTAGTACAGTGCCACAACTCACTTGCTTATGTGAGTATGGGTTTGCCTGGAATTGCCAGAGGTTTGGTGCCATCAGAAATATTCAGATACTGCAGGAATAAAAATCTTGATTAATGCTGAGTTAGCTGTTTCGCCTCTAATGCTGTTTCCAGTTCAATGGATGTCTTGATAATGGTGTTTGATCTGAAGGCCACAGACTTATTGATGGTCACAGATCAAAACACCATCCCTCCTAATAAATTATGCTTCTCTCTTTCTGCTTAGAAGCGCAGCAAGGAACAGCATCTATAAAAGCAAGGGGAAAATCAGAGCAGTCCCAACAAAGACTCATAGCGGCACTACTCAGGGTAAGAGCCAACACAATTGAAGTACATTTCCGGAAGGAAAATTTGGGAAATGCAAATTGGATGCTGGTGCTGCATCTTTATTTTCGACCCCACAGCACAGCAAGGCTCATGGTGTTTCTTTTCTTTCCTGTCTGCATCCTTCTGCCCATCTATCCCACCTCAGATCAGATACAGCTCTGGGAATTTGAGGATATATAGCTCAGAAATAGTATCGAAAAGGCAAGGATATTCTTTTTATGGCTCGGGGCTGTAGCTAATAGTGCAAAGAGTTTTTGATAACTAAAATCAGCTTAATGTTCACAGTCTCCAAAACATCATCTCTTTGTTATTATCTGTGAGCACTGAGAGCAAGAGCTATTGGTGTGGTCACACAAAGATCTCAATAATCCTGCACCCAATCCCAACTGAGAAAGCTGACATTTTGTAAAATCAGGGACTATGAATATAAAATAATCCTCATCTTGCTAGAGGTGATCTCTCAAGATTTGCATGGAGTATCCTGGTGATATTGCTATGCTTCCAAGGATCTCACTTTGTCACTTCCCATGCTCATCAGGAAAAAAAGAAGCTCATGAGTTTAACATTTTCCAAGTCTATTAACTTTCACTTGCAGAAACTGTGCAAGTTACCTTCTTCTATTTAAAACTAGTGATCAGTGCCCATTATATTTCCTGTAGCAGGAAGACTGAAAGACATCACATTTCAGATCATACAAAAGAAGTCTGAAATTCCGGAATTCCTCACTTCAGTCTACACACTCCAGCAAATCCTAACATCCAGCTGTTTGCAGAACTCATGTGTTTCCTGAAGATGAAAACTTTTGCTTTGTGGCAACCTTTGAGCATCAATTAAAGCTCAGATGGTGGATCAGAGCAGATTGTGTGGTGCTGCCCATCTGCCCATCGGATGCCCAGGCTCACTTTTTAATAAGAGCAAGGAGCTGGATGTAATGTCATGCAGTCATAATTCTTGGCAGTTGCTATAGTTCATATGTTTATTGGAAGCTGAAGCTTTGGAGCATTTTTCAGATGTCTTTACGCTTCCTGCTTTAGTGCTTGGGGATATTTCCTCAGCTGAGCTCTCAGGGTCCCAAAGCCCTGTTTATTAGGGAAGGAAGCATGTGTCTAGTGAGGTGTTTCATGGCGGGAGTGACTATACTGAAAAAAGGTGAACAGGTCCAGGAACACCTGCCTGGGCAATGCAGTGTTTGTGAACTTAGAGGGTTTTTAAGTGTTTTGAGAAGGACAGGGAGATAACTTTTCCTGTAAAAGAGCTGGGTATGGAATTTTGGGGCTAATCTGAGAGATGATGGACTCTCCCTTAGAGAGAAGGCGAGTTGTGTCAGACTGACCTGGGAGAAGGCAGCACTTACTGCTGTCTAAAGTCGACTGCAATTAAATTATCTGTCAGGCATTTAGGGGTTGCACTGAGGCTTGGAAGCACAGCTTGAAACAGAGGAGATTATAGGGCAGCTGGAATCAGGGCAGAGTTTCTAGCTGGTTCATCCACAAAATTTCCTTGTATCACACACTGTCTCAGCCACGTGGATGCCTTACGAGAAGGCTCTAGAAGTGCTGAAGGAAGTATGTCCCTCTCCAGTCCTTTGTCCACTCCCTGTGCCTTGGCACTGAGTGTTTACCATCCCTGTTCACCTAAGTCAGGCTGGAATGTGCTCCCAGCCATGAAATGAGGGCCGTGCTACTTGCTGTGCAGTAATGAGGGAGAGGAGTTGCTCCTGGGGCGCCACAGCCCTTGATGTGGGCTTTGGAAGCTGCAGGGACAATGGTTTCTGGGCTTTTCTGGAAATGCAAGGGACAAGATTCACAAGTCTCTCTCATTTCTTCTTTTCCCATTGCTTCCATCTCAATTTAGGATGTAGCAGAGCAATTACAGAGGATGCTTGGAACTCCCCCACTCTTACAGCCCCAGCCTCCTGAATAAGCAGAGTAACGCTGGAGTTTCCCCTCAGGAAGGTGACATGGTATAAAATTTCTTCTAGGACGAAATTCCTTCTCTTTTTAATAAGAGCCCATTTAAATAATCAAAGTCCCAAAGCCGAGATGCAACTGGCCCATGTGCCCAGGAGAGCATTTCAGAATACTTTTACCCAACAGTTGGTCTGAGATCAAAGAGACTTGGCATTGCGCTGTTTCCTGGATAACACGCCGTCATTATTTATTCATCTGAATCAAAGTGCTTGATGTTTTCATGCTATCAGTTAGACAGAGCCATATCGTCTGCCTGCCCTTTTTTTTTATTAATTTGTTGTGTTTCAAGAAAGTTTTGAAGCTGTTGCAGTGGGAAATCCGTAGCTTAAGTGGCAGCTTGCTCATCTTTTATTTATTTTTGTAATAATCCTGTTGTTACTCATTCAAAGCTCCAAAAGATCCTTGTCCTCAATCAAAAGTTTCATGTTTGGATGAGGCTGCAATGATTACTTTGAGAAGCAAAGCATATTTTCCTGGCTTTGAATAGGTATTGTCACTTGTTTTGCTCTTTTAAAGTGATATAATGTGTTTGGTCAAAAGCAAGGAATTTTAAAATAGATTTTTATATTTGGATTAAGATGAATATGTAAAATTCCCAATTTTTTCATATATTTTAAAACCACAGACACAGGAATATCAAGCCAGTGGGAGAACCAGCAATGAGATGTGATTAGGGTGGTTTCTGGTCTGTTTCCCATCATTCTTGGAGAGAAAGTATTTTTTCCCCCTATGAAAAATGGTGATTTTCTCAGATAATTTTGTTCCCTTTTCAGTTTGGAGGCTTCTTTGTCACAGAAAGAAATTTGTAACTCAAAGTAGACGCTCTTTACTTAAATGCTTCTCTATTGGAAAAGTGGTTTTCCATAGAAATAGAGTTTCAATAGGAAATTTGCAGTCAGCTGTTCCACACGACAGGCAGTGCTGCTCCCCCTTCCCCCCCCAAGGGTGGTTTCATACAGAACCTGCAGTTCTGCATATCCATACCAGTGCTGTGGTTTTATAAGCACATTTCCCTATTTTGAAATGTTTTCCTGTCTCCTGTTTTTGTGTAAAACAGTCTCACAAAGAGGGAGGATGATTAATTGGAACCTACAGAGGAAACTACAAAATCAATTGCACTCAAAGAACTGTCTAATGTAGAAACTAAACAAATAAAAAACCCCAGAGGATTATATGCTTTTTTTTCCCTCTCCTTATTCAGTCATCAGGCTCTTAACTGTTACTTGGAAGATTTTTCTGACACTAGACTATAACCTTTTATATTTCACCTCATTGGTGCTCAGCTGCACATTATCTGTGAACACAACAAACAATATTAAAAAATTAGCTGAAAACTGTCTTGATGGACTGCAAAGTTCTTAGGACCATTTACACCAAAAGAAGTTCTGATCCCCAAACTCATCGTGCTTCTGTATAGAATTAATCCATAAGATTTTCTGCTCATAAATAACTGTGAAATGACTGAACTTTAAAACATAAGACATCTTATGTGCTAAACCTCATGGAAGAATAATCTCTTGATAAATTTAGTTTTAAAGTAACGGAAGCATAGATGATTGCAATTCTGTTTTTAGCTATGCTCAATAAAACTTTTCTATTTTGTTTGTAGCAAAGCCAGTTCAAGTCAGAACTTCCAAATGAAGATGGGGGTGTGAGAACAAGCAGAGTCAGTGAGGTGAACAGCCCTAGCCCTGGGTTTGGAGGCAGTTTTGTGAAGATGAACCCAGATTGTGTCTGCCAGAGCAGGGATGAGAATGTGATGGGTGAGATTTGAGCTGGTTGGTGCTGATGGCATCACCAGTCACATGAGAAAGACTGGAAGAGCAGGGCCTGTGTCTCTGCTCTCTGTCTGAGCCACCAGAAGGAGAGCACACTAAAACCATCAGATCCTGGGATCTTTCTGTGTGCATTGGATCAAACAGAGGCAGTGATTTCTGTGCTAGCCAGTCAAAACCTAAATAAACAAATACAAGGAGGCCAGGCACTGAGATGTGCTTTGGATATGTAAGGAGAAAGGAGTTTACATAAATCAGCAGAACTCTTTTTTTTTAGCCACTGTAAGGCTAAATGTGAAGCATGTGAACTGGGATTTCCCATTACTTTGTTAATGTGGGTATTCAGTTTAATTGTGATTCATCTGGGAGAATCATAAATTGTAGGAATTGAGAGGATCAGTAATGCTATTAATGGTCTGATCTTTCAGGCTTGATGTTCTTTTTGCTTGGGCCTCAGGGCTGGCTTTCAGGCTCTCCTGTGAGTTTTGTGATGGCATTTTACACAGCTCCCTTTGCCAGCAGCTTCCCTTCAGGGGACAGAAAGGTGAGGCAGAAGTCAGACTCGATGACCTTAGTGGTCTTTTCCAGCCTAAATGATTCTATGATTCTAAGTCATGCTGAAGCCCAAGGCTGCAGTGCAAAGCTTCAATCTGCTCTGCTGTGACTGTGTCTTCCAGGACATCCTTCAACTTCTTTGCAGCTCAGTGACTTGGAGAAAAGGGAGAGGCACAATTTCCATAAAGGATGGTGTGGATTAACCTTGTCTGGCTGCCAGGTGCCCACCAAGCTGCTCTCTAAGTCTGTCCTCCTCAGAATAGATAAACCCACCATAGATGGCTATTAAGCAATCTAATATACAAAATTCGGTTAATAGGCCCTTGGAGGGTGTGAAATACATCCTGGAGACAGGGACAAGGGAAATCTGTCAAATGCCATCCAGATTTGCTTTTTTCCTTTCCTCTACTTCATTTCTCTCTTCTTTGTCTGACAGTAGGGATAGGCTGGAGAGAGCTGGGGTCTAAGACACCTCTTCTGGAGTTAGAAGTTTTGGGAATAATTTTGGAAGGGAAGTAGAGATACGGAAGAATATTTTGAAGCCAAGCTAAACATTTATGTGGGAAGAGAGGAAGAGTGCCATCCCACTTGTTCTGCTTTTAAAATCATTATAAGCTTTGTTATGATCTGCAAGACAAGCCCTAGACTGGAATAAGAAGGTGGCTGTGAGGAGAAATGCACTTTCAGCTCTGTTTTGAATTCTTTTGTTGTGATTCCCTAGGAGTCACGGGTGCCGCTAGCCCACATTGCACTCTACTTTTAAAAATATTGCCTCAAAACCACTTCTGCCCATGGAAGTGCACAATCCAGACCTCAAACACCCCTTCAATTTGTAGAGACAAAATGCAAGGCATTAAATATTTTCTGGATTTGTGAGTCTGTGGTGAGTCTGAGAGAATCAGGATAACCTGTGTGACCCCATTTCTGGGAGCGACATGGTTGTCATTGACTAATTAAATGTATCCCGTTTGTTAAAACTGAGGATCTGTATTATGTTCTAAAGTAATTGTGTGTGCTGGAAAGCTTTTGTAGAAGAGTTGGGGTTTGCCACACACTGGAGTTTAACACCCCCTGGTTCATTCCTTTACCATCATGTGGTTGGAGGTGGCTGGTCTCTATTTTTGGAAAGAGTCAAGGCAGAAGAAAAACTAACACACCTCGCATACATTGCATCATATTCCACAACGGTCTGAATTTTGTTGGGGGGGGTGGGGACACCGCATCTCTCAGTCCAGAGGCCCCTGCTGTGTCAGAGAAAAGCAAACATGCAAATGTAGACACACAGTTCACTGGTACCTACAGGCACATATCTACACCAGAATTATGGCGTCACAATAAACAAATTGAATCATCAGAAGCTTTGCTAGGGTCTAAAGCATAGTTTATCTCTATAAGTAGACACTGAAAACAGGAGACATGACTCATGCCCTAGCAGTGACTATTTCTCCCTGAATGTGTAACATCCTGAGCTTCTTTGGTTTGGCTAATCTATTCCAATCCATCAGAGAAGCTAAATTTTAGTTGATTCATTCTATTCTGAGAATATGAGGCTATTTCACGAGAGTTGCATGTCCAATACATATATTTTTTTAGTCAAAAATATCTAGAATACATTATTTACCCTGTGTAAGCTTAGGAACTACACTTCAGGATGGATAAAGATGCAGGTGGATGTAGAGAGGAGCAGGCAGTACTTCAATCGTTAGACTCATACATGGCAGCATAAAAATTAACAGATCTGATCAGAATCTTCCATTGCCTTGCCAAATTTGTGTTTTTGGTTGAAGTTGTCTTGGAAAAGCAAAAAGAAAGTCTGAATGTTCAAGCAGTACACTGCAGTATTTGAGGACCCTGTCAGGGTAGGTGTTGTTATAACTCGTAGGCATAATGTCATCTGGGGACTCTTAACCCCAGAATTTATATATATCTAGGAAGAGGTTAGGTCATAATACTGGATGGTCTCTCAGTGGAATTGCTGTTTATCACTGCTATTAGTAATCACACAGTCATATCACAGAATGGCTTGATTTGGAAGGGACTTTAAGGATGATTTTTTTTCCACCCCCCTGCCATGGACAGGGACGTCTTCCACTAGAACAGGTTTTCCAAATCACATCCAACCTGGCCTTGAACACTTCCAGGGATGGGGTGTCCACAGCTTTTCTGGGCAACCTGTGCCAGGGCCAGCTCCCCCCAACCCCACAGGGAAGAATTTCTTCCAATATAAAATCTAAAGCTACTTATTTTCAATTTAAATCCAATCCCCTTGTTCTACCTCTGCATGTGCTTGTCTAAAGCCACTCTCCAGCTCTCTTGGAGCCACTTTAGGAACTGGGAAGTTCTGTCAGTTCTCCCTGGAGCCTTCTCTTCTCTTAGCCAACTCTTTCAGCCTGTCTTGATAAGAGATGTGCTTCAGTTCTTCATCCATCTTTGTGGCTCCTTTGGACCTGCTCCAACAGGTCCAAGTTTTTCCTGTGTTGGGGGTCCCAGATGTGGATGCAGCACTCCAGGTGGGGTCTCAGCAGAGAGGAGTAGAAGGGAAGAATCCTCTCCCTCCCCCTGTTAGCCATGCTGCCCAGGATATAGCTGGCTTTCTGGGCTGCACTCACACANCTTTGGACCTGCTCCAACAGGTCCAAGTTTTTCCTGTGTTGGGGGTCCCAGATGTGGATGCAGCACTCCAGGTGGGGTCTCAGCAGTGCTTCCACTTCCCCTTCTTCCACTTGCTGGTTACGCTTCTCATGATGCAACCCAGGACATGGTTGACTTTTTGGGCCAACCAAGCAATGAAAAAAGTTATTTTTAGGAATAGTGTTGTTTGGGTTGTTTTGGTTTTTGTTTTTTCTTTTCTTACAGGAAGTGCAAGCAAGTCCCCAAAATATGGAGCTAGTGCATTTTCCATTTAGAAAACACCGTGCATTGATACCATCATCAGATATTTCCCTTTCACAGGCCACTTGATGTATTATTTTCTGGTTTGCTCATTGACTGTTTGGTCCCATAAGCTAAATTAAGCAAGGAGCCACAGCAGGGTTTGCAATACTGGGCCTCTATTGTATCCTTCCAGTGCATTGTGCCTCAGGCCCAATTGAGAATTGCCAACCACTCGAGCATGCACCGGTGACACATAAATGCATGTTTGGATGTAGCCTGTGAGTAAATGCAATGTCCCCAGCAGTTTTGTTTGGATGATTATATTATTGCTAATTAACAGAAAATGTCATGACTTTTGGAATAGAATTGTTTGTGCAATGAGTTATTTGCTCTGAAAAATCCTCCCATGTACAAAGATAGGGAAATTATACAGGGGAGAATGGGACGGATGCTTGGGATTGCCACAGGGTTCTCAGAAGTGTCTCATTGGCATCAGTGGGACATAGCCAAAACCACTCCTGGTAATGTGACTCACTCATATACCTCTAAAATTATCCACCTTCACTACTCTTTAAATGCTCCTCATCGTTTGCTCAGAAGCACTTTGGGTTTTAGTTAGTGTCAGGAGAAATAAAGTTTAATTCAGCTAACCTACCAGCAAAATGTAGTAGCTGGAAGGCGGCAATCTTGGTGATAACATTAAAAGGCTACTAGAGATTTTTTAAAAAAATAATGAAAAATCCCTGGCTGCTCTGCCTCCATGTTTCTGTCAGACTCATTTACATAATGGTTTAGAGCATTATGTAATTCAAATCAAATCACTGTCAGTCAACACCAGCCTCCATTGCATCTTTTCCGTGGAGCTACGCCGAGTGGCTGAAGTGAACTTGTTTGAAAGGAATGGCAGAAATCAAATAACTCAGTCTCTCCAGCGCCAGGGGTCTGACCCACTGCCTATTGCAGTCACACAGAATATTCCCATTGATTGACACCAGCTGAGGATTGCACCCCCAGAACCCATGTAAGCTCTTAACTGTGATTCCTAAACTTGGCAAACAAACCCAGGCGGTTTTCAATTGCAAACAGGCAGACTATCCCTCCTCTCTGGACACCAATAATCTCTCTCTGTCTCTCGGGGGGGGGGGAGGGGGGGTGAAATCTCTTCCATCAGACTAGAAGAACCACCAGCTTTATCCAAATAGTATTGTCAAATTTACAGTGCACTGAATAATGAATCAAATCTTCAGTACATTCCAGCAAGCATCAACTCCTTGATAGATTCCCCGTTATCCTTCGTGAGTCTCTATTGCCATTACCAGGAAAGATAATTTTGCCAGTGAACTTCTAAATCTGTGCCTTTTTTTTTTTTTCCTCTTCTGTATTTTGTTGCAGTGAAAATGTTTGTCAGTAGCTGGGGTTTCATTAACACCAAACGTTATCCAAAAACCACAGACAGAGACCCTGCATCCTTGTCCAGAGTCACTTACCATCATAGACAGAGATGCTTTGCATGAAACAAAGAGGAGAATAAAGTAGTAGTGACAGAATCTCACAGAACTGGTGTGAATGCCACTTGAGAGTTATTGCTGTGGGCAAGAACAGGTTTGTGGAAAGGTTATGTTTGCCTGGATTAAAGTAGGTGGGAGGATGAGAGAATTTTCTTGGCTAAGGCATAGGGAAACCATAGAGGTAGAGAAGGATGGGAAGCTGGGTATGTTGGAGGTGTATGGATCGGGTGGAGTTTATAGAAGGAAGTGGCTGTGGAGCAAAGTGCTGTTGCAGACTGGCAGGACCTGCTGTTTCACCTCATATCAGCCAGATACAGGAGAGGGACCTGCCACCTCCCACAGCTTAACTTTGGCTTGGGTCTGTCTCCCCCAGCCTTTCACATCCAATTTTTTCTTGACCCTTCACCTCAGCCTCTTATTGTTGCTGTCACTTGAAAGAAGGAAAACCTAAACCGCTCTAGTCACTATTAAAAATGAAGTTTAGTTGTTATGTCATGTTTGCCTCTTAATTCAGTGCTACCATTGTGGAAGAGGCCCTGGCTTTGCTTACAGAGTTTCATCCATCTCTCTTAATGTAAACCTGTCAGTTCTGATGATTGGCTTTTATGAGTCTGCTTGTTTTCTGCTGTTGAAATATGTCTCCATAACTTAGATGGGAGGGGATCAGGAAAGCCTTACCTATAACTGTGGTAATACATCAGACAGCTTTTCAGATGTGGCTCCTTCTCTCCTAGAAGCATGCAGTCAAGATTTTGCTGTCTAGCCTAAAGCTGCCTTCTTTCTGTGGCATAACTATCCCATAATGGCACCAGAATATATTTTAATAGTTGTTTTACAGCTTCCTTTATCCATCTTTATGTCTTTACAAAATGCTCTGTGAATAAAATGGACCAGATTTGATATATTTTATTCATGTGAGCATTCAAAGCACCTAGTGGTGTGAGCACTGTGTATTATGGTTGGCACAACGTGGAGTTTTTTTGTAGATTTCTTATTTCTTCTTCAAAAGCTAGTGACTGGATCCTGAGCTGAAAACATCCCTCTTTCTTGCTAGCTCTTTCCAAACACTGTTGGTTCAAGAGTAGCAAAGGAGAAATTTTTCCCTGGATCTGAAGGCTGCGTAGTTTACGGTAAAATAACTCTGAGGCCAATTTCTAGTTAATTAAAACAGACATAAAAACCTGTTGGGTGCAAAGAATTATAATTCTCAGCAAAATATAGAAATCTGCATTGGTAACTATGATGTGCTGTTTCCTTCTTGCTTATTTGTCATTTTGTTGCAGAGTAATTTGAAATAAAAACACCTGCAAAGAAAGCAGAATATTTTTAGCTCACTAAAAATATATATTTTATCATAAGAGAAGACTTAGTGCCAGCATTTAATTCTTGGCATAACATTTGTCATCCCCAAATACCCTTTCAATAGCGGGATGAAATACTCTGAATTCATTTCCTTTTAGCACATGTTGGCTTTCTGAAGACTTTATTTTTTCAATAAGTCATTGGCAATGTCAGAATGCCATGATTCTGGTGAGTGAGGAGCCAGCAAAACCCATTAAGCTGGAGTTAAAAGAAGATACTGCATAGGCAGAGCTGGTTGTGACAAAAGGCCTGTGGGTCTGTGACTCTGAAGTTTTGTTTTGGATGTTTCATGCTGTTTTGGTTCAGTTTTCCCCAACAATTTGAATGCAATGAGTTCTCTTATGTATTTATTTCTGCCCCTGGTCAACATCCATGGTGAGCAAGAGGGCTTGTTTTGGGAAATGTGTTATGCAATGTCATATAAACCTACGGGTTTGCCTTGTGACATGGGTAGTGAGAGGAACTCTGGCTCAGATCTCCTCCTGTGTCTGCTTGGACAGGTTTCAACACTGTGCTTGGCCTAGGAGAACTCCAAGAGCTAAACATTTCAGCCATTTCCTCCAGATTTTTGTGGAATACGAAAGTTTTCCCCTGCAGACCAGCCATGGGAGCCTGCCTGGTCCCCACCAGGCACTGGATTCTCCAGCCGCCCTTTTTGCACCTTCCCCTTGGAGCTCACCCAACAAGATGTTTCTGGATGAACAAGCATTTGTAGATTGCCTTCACAGGGTGCAAAAAGCTTGGGGTTTTCCAGCTCCCTGCAAGCTTGGTTACCTTCTAGGTCATTGGTTTACCGCCTCAATTATTATTACTAATAATCTGGTGTTCGTGATCTGGTGTGAAGGTACTCTTTTTTAAGCAAACATTTCTAGCCAAATATTCTGGGTCCTAAGAGATCAGTTTCCCAGGTGTGACTTCCCTGGGCAGAGCTGTGCTGATTTGTGGCAGCTGGAGATGTCGCTGATTATATGTGTTAAGAGCATGTGCTACAAAACAACCGTCGTTTGTAGCCTTGAAAAAGTTATGCCTATTGGAGAAAAAAGAACCAAACCAAATATCAACTTAAGCAGAAGTAATAAGTGCACTGTGTAAAATTTCAAGGACTATCTTGATGTGAGCACACAGGCCCTCAAAGTGTGTGCTAACAGCTTTACTGTAATTTTTCAGTTAAAAGAGAATTTCCCATGACACCTCCTCACTGTGGAATGTGAACTGTGGTATAAATATAAGTGGATTAAGTCTCAAAAGGTTGTTTGTCTGTTTGTTTGTTTGTTATTATGAAGTGTGTCTCAGTCACCTAGACTCCTTTAGCTTCTTGATCTTTTTACAAAAAGATTTTATTTTATCTGAATTAAAAACAGTTGTCCATGAAGCCATTATTTCATGGCTGGAATAAAACTTCCATGCAATCCCATATCAACTTGTAGTCTTTTAAAATCTTACTGTTTGTGTTCATGTGTAAATTTACGCATATGAATTTATTAATCTAGACCAGTGACGGTAAGTTAGATGTGTCATTGCTCTGTTCTTTATTTTCCTAGCCTCTTATTCGTATGTTTTGCTGTGCTCTGCAGGTCAAAGGAAAATGCCAAAGAGATTATGTGGAAAAGGAGTGTGTGTGTGGGAAAGATGACTGTGCTCCATGTAGTCTCAAACATTGAAAAGAAACCTATCATGATTGTTCTTGTTACCACAGCAGTTAGGAATGCAAAATCTTTATTTAATCACAAACATTACTTTAAAAAAAGAGGAGAATTTAGGGCTCTAGTATTTTGTAAGAGTTTGGACTAGCAGAACTGCAGTGCAAGCATCCCTCTCCCCAGCCTGTGGTCTGCAGTATCTTCCTGAGTGGCATCATGGAAACCAGCAGATGAGGACAGTCCTGCTCAAGAGGGGCGTGTCTGATGCCTTTAGCCTGTAAAAGACACTTTCACAACCTTGATCTTCCACGTTGGTTGCTTTATTACTGTTGCCAAACATCTGGAATATAAGCTCATGAGTCCTTGATACAACAGAGGGACTTGCAGGACATGCAGGTGATGTTCTGAGAACCTGAAAGACATTTTGAACTGGAGGGACTGAAGCCCATGCCAGTAAGGCTAAACTGCTATGGAGAACAGCATTTATCTTTCTGAATAAATACAGGTGCTAGCAGTACCTAATTTGTTTGTACTGCTCGCACTTCTTCCCATACCAAAGAAAGAATTCATACTGGCGCTTTATTTTCATATGCACTGTTTGTTTACATAACCAGTACGTTTTATCAGCAGCAACCGATGCTAACTGACCAAGCAAGAGGGAAATTTTAATTCTGTGCATGGTGATATCACAGAAACAATGTGTTTGAAGCCTTGTACTTTAAAAATATGCCTGTGAGGAATGGAAAAATCCAGGCTCATATTGTAAAGACGTGAGTCACAACAGCTATTATCTCTTAAGAAATGGCATTCCAGCTCTTTGATTCAGTCATTGATGATTTCCCTTTTTAACTTTTGGTGCTTTCTTACCCTTTTAAGAAACATCTGGGCTAACCCTGGCTATTTGTAGAAATGTTTGCAATTCACAGATTAAAAGAAATTAGACATAGATAGGACCCATGAAATTATCTTGTGCGTTTCCTGAAAGCATATGAAATTGAAAAAGAATTGTGCTAAATAAGTATATATATTAAAATGTGGAACTTTAGCTTATATACAATATGAAGACAAAACATGTCACAAATTTTCAATTGTAAGGGTGCTGAAACATACTATTTTTAAGAAGAAAAATTAAATAGATGACTAGCAAAAGCTCCAATAAAGTTTGTGTAGGATTTTCCAGTTCTTTCTAGACAGCTACCTTTCTGGAATTTGTAGATAAAATTGAAAAGATCTGGTTTTCAGCAGTTTGAATTTGATTCAATTTTCTAATGAGAGAGAGCTTTAAGCAAAACTAATTCCCTTTAGAAAAAATAATTAAAACTTCTGATGCCAATTAGATTTTTTTGGGCTATTTTATCTCTCTCACCATCCCCCGTCCTTCTTTTGTTTCTCTGTTTTAAAAAAAATTCCATATTTCTGTTGCCAAAATGGCTTCTCTTGGAAGTATTTAAGGAAGTCTGAGACTGTATGGACAAGGCACACAACAGCAGAGGATGGCTTTCTTCTGCCTGAGTGTTAAAATAGGACAAGCATAAGCAGCCTTTCTTGCATGCACCCAATTTTTGCAGCTGAGGGATTTTCTCAGTCAGAGGCAGAACCTTTGTCTTTAAAATAGTTTATGGACCTCCTGCCCTTGATATTATCTTGTGGCTTTGGAAGTCCTTGTGATTTGTAGTCTACAAGTTTCACAGTAAGACTTTGTGCCACGTGGAATGTGGTTCCGGTGGTTATTTCAAACCTGTTGCTCTGTGATTTTATTTGAAGTTTCTCCAGTCTCATATTATGGGAAAAAGCAGTCTTTCCCCATTTTGGGCCCTCACAGAGCTCATGATCATCTGGACCTCAACTAGCAGCCCACAATGTTCTCCTTTCCGGTTTAGAGACAACGTCTGTGCCCTTCCTGCAGTCCTGATCAGCCACTGGCTTTTGCTGTCCCCTTCAGCACTGAGACAGGTTTCATTCTGGAGAAAGAAAAAATGGAAAGGACAAAAATATCGGAGAATTCTCTGGCCACCTGTATTGATCTCGTTTATAGAAACTGAAATTCTGTTTGCTTTCACTGGTGCTGAGTCACAAAGTGTTGGGCATAAGAAACTCAATTTGTGGGAAAGCTTCTAATTTCCTGTTTTTCAGCAGGAAGGGGATAAAAGAAATGACCTGGAGGGGAGAGGGGAAAGGAAAAGAGGGAATAAATCTAATGAATGAGGAATGTCAAAATACCCCAAACTCCAGGAAGAATAATTCATTTTACTGCTTGTTCAAACCAGCAGTAATTCAAAGCATAATGTACAAGCTTCAGTAAATCATTCTTGTGTGATAGACTGTGATCAATGACAATTTAATGAATTCATTTTAAAATGAAGTCAGAATAGGAGAGACAGTAGTTATTTGAAAGAGTCCTTTACTCAGAGAAATTGAGTCAATAAATATGCTGTTTGTCATGCAGAGTCCAGTTAGAGTCTTGTTTGTTAACAAAAATGCTGTCATCACAGGGCCTAATAGAGGCAAACTATCTGGAACCATCCATTGTAAATAGACAAATACCATCTGAAAGCAGAAAACAACTGTTGTGGCTGAACAAAGAATGGGATCCTGCACACGTTGCTGAATGAAAGAGGGTAGCTCACCTCAAAATCTACTATTTTGTTTGTCACCAGAGTGTATTCTGATTGACTATGAATGGCCTGGTGGTGGCAAAAATACAAGGTCTGTGTTTCTTCTGTGAAATGAGTTTTAATAGTTGCGGAGTGAGGGCTTCTCTTGCTGGAAAAACATGCCTCTAAAGCCACTTTAAATTGCAAAATACAGCTTCAGTGAACTTGGATGGATTTGTGCAGGCTACTGGAACAGGGATAAGCTTCATCCTTCTTCAAACAGTAGTTTTACATTAATTTTCACAGCTATCCATGTTTTTTAGTGCAGCTACAAGAAGGCTTTTTGTTTGGCTGTGCTTTTCACGCTTGGTTTTATTCATGTAAGTTGAAGAGATGTGGCAATTCCTGCTTGTTTTCATTCAGGGAGAGACTGGAAGTGTTAACGTTGAAGTGCCAGCAGGACAAGATGATCAGACTTCACAGGTTTGGGTTAGAATCATAGAATAAAAGAATATCCTGAGCTGGAAAGCAAGAGGATCATCGAGTCCAACTCCTGATGTTCAAATTGGTCTTGGATGAAAGGAGCCTGGTTTTCAGATATAACAAATGGGCAGCAGGGGTTGTTTAGCATCTTGGAAGCTTGGTGTGCTCTCATGAAGGTCCCAGAGATTTTCCAGGTGCATTTGGGCTTCCATCATCCTTCAGATTTCAGGGTGTGGAGGAAAAGAAAATGTTCAAAAGTCCTGAGAAATATCTTGAAGCTGCTGTTTCCTATCCCAAAGGAAAATTAAAATTATGTTAACAGAAGCCTAAGACAGAGGTTATGAAGAATTTTTATGGGATTTAAAAACCTAAACTTGACCCTTCACTCTTTAAATATGGAATAGAACTGCTGGGGCATTTTTAGATTTTGCATCATGTGGCCAGACATCAGCTGATTTAAATCTGCCTTGCAGTCATCTTAGGAACTTTGTCCATCCATTCCCAGAGCTGCATTTTCAAAAATTAGTTAGGAATCCAAATCTCTGTGGCTTTCAATGAAACTTAAGCTTGTGAGAATCTAAGTTAGTTCTTAGTTTGGATTTAGGATCCCAAATGACTGAAGAACTGAAGAATATTCCACAGTCTGTCTATAAAATCTGTTTAGATTTGATCATGTGTGATTCCTTATTGAAATTACAATTTCAGTAATTTTTTTTTTCCTTGATGTTCTATTAACCACACAAAAACATTTGAAGAGTTTCCTGATAATACATAACAAGTTACTTGGGAATTGAATTTGGGTTTGTTTGTTTTTTTATTATTATTTTTCTGATGGCTTTGTTCTTCTTGCTCTTCTCATGCCGCTAACTTTTGATAACTTTTTTTTTATTTCAGCTGTTTCCACTACTAGGAGTAAAGACCAGTAAAGACAAAGCAGGATGAAAAGATGGCTGACTTCTTGTTACCACCGGGTACTAACAGCTTCCACCGGTTCACGCCCGAGTCCTTGGCTGCGATCGAGAAGCGAATTGCAGAGAAGCTCGCAAGGAATGCCAAGCAGGAATACAGAGAGCAGCTGGGCGAGGAAGAGAAACCTCAGCCTCAGTTTGACTTGCAAGCTTGCAAGAAGCTGCCCGATATCTATGGGACTGTTTCTCCAGAGCTCATTGGGGAGCCCTTGGAGGACATCGACCCTTTCTACAATGATCGTAAGGTGAGCGCCAGCCCCTCTGTCCTGCTCCTCTGCCTTTGCTAAAGCATGGCTGCTGTTTTGAGTGCTCTGTTTGCTATCTTTCTACAGCCAGTAAAAATATTTCTTTCCCAGATTAAGGATCAGAATGTTGGCATGAGCAGGGCTCCCAGAAAACATCTAAGGAGGAGGGCAAAGAGGGGTAAAAAGCATAATTTAAACTTGTGTTTTCAGATAACCCTGACTATGAATATAGAATATCTGAAACAAGCAGAGCAGTGGCTGAGTTAATTTAAGCCAGTGGTTTTTATCTGCCCTATCTTGCCTTCTGCATGAGCTGTGACTTCACAGGTCTGTTGTTTATCACTTAAGCCCCTTAATGTTAAGGGCTTCTGGGTGACTTGAGCCTTGTGCGAGCACTCTGCACAAGAGCAGGAGGCACCTTCACAACCGTTCCTGGAGAGCAGCGGTTCTGTTCCTGCTGGGGAAGAGCAAAACTCCATTTCAGATGGCTGAAATAGAGCTAAAGGGAGGTGTGAGTAGCATCTGCAATGCTGGCACTTTGCAGAATGGTGAACTTTGTCCCAAAGCGAGCATCACCTGATGAGGGAGCACGTGCAGGCTGGACCAAAGCCACAGCAGTGCAAACAGCTTCTGTCAAAAGGCTGTTGACAGTAGAGCTGGGCTGCTTGCTTACTACAGTTTGTTCCCCGTTCCAAGCATTTCACAAAACAGAGCAGAAAATAAAGCTTGGAAACTGTGTATTTTTAGGCAGCTTCCAGTTTTTTCAGGTACTGCTGTTCCTGATTTTGGACTATGGTATTTCCTGTAAACAATGGATTAATATGACCATAATGGTACTTCTATTAAAACAGTGTAGAGGTGGGTGCTGGAGCTACAGAGTAAAAGTTAAATGGATAAAGACAGATAGATTTCTTACCTGGAAGGGCGAGAATTAATTTAACTTTTAATTTGCCTGCTATCCCCGGGCATAAGCAACAGGGTATAGATTTGCAGTTTTAGTGCCATGAAGTTTTTCGACTCAAGGTGTGTAAATTCCTTACATTTTATATATTGGATGCCTCAATTCTGTCTCTGAGTGAATATTAGTTCCTCTATGCATGGCGGGGCATCTTCAGAGCTCTGCAAATTGGGTCAGCATCCAATTCACTTTTGTTTTGGGTTTAAGATAACTCAGAGAATTGTTTTTCTCTGGCCATATTAATCTGAGCACAATGAGATTGCTTCAATGCCAAGGTCAGATCCTGGTGTGGAGCTGTGCCTCCTACAACTCTTGGTGAGACAAAATTGAGAGCAATAAAGTGTTCAAAGTAGAGAAGTTGGACCAACCACATGGTGAAATCCCCAGCACCTGGGAAGAAGAGCATCACATAATGCCTTCCACCACATTTTAGTCTCCAGCTAATTTTTGTTTTTAAAGGTGATTCTGCTCTCTTCCAAGCCCCATGGTGGAGGTGATGGCACAAGACCCACTAAGGGTTGAAGAAAAAAAAAATATTTGGGATATTACACTATTACACAAGGGCAGTCAGTTCCGTAGGGAAAGCCTTGGACAAAACTTTTCACCAAGTGAGGAGGATTTGGGGGGTCTTGGGAGGGGGGAAAAAGCATGGGATGCTGGCAGGAATTTCCCAGTGGGGTGTGGGCTGGAAAAGCTGACCATAAATACAAATACTGAATGTTCTCATTTTCTATTTTGTTTTCCAGACATTTATAGTACTGAACAAAGGGAAGACAATCTTTCGATTTAGTGCCACTCCTGCCTTGTATATACTTAGTCCTTTCCATCCAATCAGAAGAGCAGCAATTAAAATTTTGGTACATTCATATCCTTTCTGTTGATTTTCCTCCTCATGTATTTTATATGGGTTTTAAACACAGATGGATGAAAGTCAGAAACCATTTTATTTCATTAAGCTGTTTTAAATCTTTTGGCTGAATTTGCCTGCACAAGCAGAAATGCACTTGGATTTTTGATTTGTTTCATTTTATATTGTTATGTGAGCTGTAAAAATGACTGTATCCTACTGCTGTCATCAGATAATGTGAACTGCACTGGAGAGTCCGGTGGGTTTACTCAGGACTAAAAGATGGGAAGGGACCGATCATTACTGAAGGGAAAGTGGATGTAGTACCTCAGAAAGGAAGGGAACCAGGGGAAATCTGCACTGACGGAGAGCTTTGCAAGCACTTCAGCAGTCCCTCCCAGAGGTAGAACTCTGTGACACTGTTTGCAGACACAATTTAATTTTGAACTGCTTCAGATCTGATTTTTTTTTCTCCTGAAACAGAATATTTCAAAAATTGTTTTGTTGATTCTTTTCTAGTTTGTTTATTTGGATACGTTATCCAAAAAAGAAAAAAGTCACAAGCAGTCCTGCTGGACCTTCCAATGGAAGGGCAATGCCTAATTTCCTATAGCTCTGGTTCTGAAGTCATGCAAGACACACTGCATTGGTTGTTTCGGCTTGTTTTTTTCACACAGAATTAGAAACATTATATTCTGACATAGTCACATCTCTCTGGAAGGCCCAACTGACCCAAATGTTCAGCTTTGTGTGAACATTACTAAAAACACACCCTTTTTCATGACTTGGCTGCTTTCTCTAGGGTGCGCATGGGAGACCAGGCAGTGGTAATTCAAACTCTTCACATGCGACTCTAATCATTCTGTGATGTTTTAGTGATGGAAATCCCTCATCTGCAATGCTCATGTCCACCACAGAGAATTAATAAATACTGAGTAGGTAGCATTTTAGAAAAATTTCACAGAAAATAAATAAGGAAATATATCAGATTCCCACTTTATACAGTGAGGAGAAAAAACAGGTGATACTATAGATATTCTATCAAAAGGAAAAACAGGTGAAGCTTCTGATTGCAATAATTCTATTCAAAAATGAATATGTGTTATCAGCCAAGATATTATTGTGGTTACTAAGAATACACTGTAGAATTCTGCAGAGAGATTAGCTGGTGAATCAGATTATGAGTGCACACAATGCAGCACATGCTGCTGCATACCTAGAGCCCAACCAAGTTTTTTAAGCAGAGTTACCTCAGCACAGCCTTGCTGAAGTTAATCAAGCTCAATGCATTTGCCCAGGTAAGGCTAAGGGAAGAATTTGAAAACTAAGCTTCTTGGAAAGAAATTGAGAATACTGCCTCTAGCTTTGGAGTTTTGTTCTGTCTTCTCCTCACTTTTTTTCTGCATTGGCTGGTGAAGCCAAGAGACCACAGGAATGTGTAGCACAGGAACTACATACCCTTGGTAGTAGTCAAACAGAAGATAAATAAGCAAGAAATCCTTATCACATTACTTCCAAGGATAAAGACCGCAGAGGAGAGCATTTAAAATATCTGTCAGGAAAGAAATACGGTCAGATAAGGAGTGTAAAATTTTGGGAGCGGCAGGTCTCAATGCAGACATAAGTTTAGCTCCAGAAAGACAGAAATTATCACCTTGTGTTGATAATGTCAGAGATCCAGCAGCTCAGTCTTTGGCATGCACAGTCAGGAGACAACAACTCCAATCTCAGTAAGACAGCGAAGATCCTGCATTAGACACTGATTTGTTTTCTGTCAATAAAGACCTTTTGTATCAAGCTGAAATACAAAGGCCAAGTGGCTGAGCAGGCAGTCAATATCCCGGGCAGAAAGGAGCTCGAACCCGCAAGTACTCAAGCAGATAATATCACAGACATGGACCTGGGAACCAGATCTATCGTCTTGCGTGACTGTAATCAAGCAATCTTTATTTTCCCCAGGGCAAAAGCCTAAAAGGAGCATTAGCAAATGGTGCCCTGTCACGTAAATATCTGAAGCAGCTTCTTTAGTGGATGCCATATTTCAATTTCCAGCCATTGAGTGCACCATGAAGGCCAACAGTGGAACAGAATAGAGAGGACAGAGTAAAATCACCCTATAAAGTAGCTGTGAGGGTCACATTTCCTGGTTAAGTAGTCGTATGTGTAGTTCTTCCTCTGTGAGATGTCTGGCAGGATAGATGCTGTTTGTTCACTGCTCATCCAGCCAAGCCTGAGGAGTTTTGTCTTTCAAAAATGCACCCTTCCAAGGGGAAAATCTTCCACAGCCTCCTAGTATTGTTTATTACAACTAATAATTTATCTTTAAACTCCTTCTAGGTATTTCTCCTCTTGTTCAGAGTCTGTGAGGCCTCATGAAGGGTCCAGGGACCACATGCTGCCAGTAAGGTGGTCCTGCTCCATTCCTGTCCTGGAGGGCATGGGGAGCACAGCATTGTATCCCCAATGGGCTAAACGCCTTTTGTCTTCCAATCATGATTAGCTTGTATTAACATCTTTATTAACTATTTCTGCCTATTAATGAGATTAAATCACTGGTAACATTTCCTTGGTGCCTTATGTTTAAAAGAATCCTCTTAGTTCTTTTTGCCTGCGAGCCAAGGACCATTCTGTACTCCTTAGTTTCTCCAAAGAGTTTGCTAGCCTGTATAAAATCTGTAGCTGTTGTAATTTCTACTTTTTCTAGGTTTTATAGCTAGTTTTTCTCACTTTACCACTGATCCAGGCTGGAGATTTAGCAAAAATTACCTTCCTTGGTGCTAGAATTATGGATTCTGGTGTATCAGAAAAAGAAAAATAATTGTCTTACAGAATTTTCAATCTTTGTTCGTATTTTCTGCTTGCAGCTTTCCTCCCATCTTATTTTGCACACTTTCCATAAGGCAAAATGAGATCTTGTGAAGCACCAATTATGCATTCTATTCATTGGGACTAACCTTTGCTTGTACATATTATATGTAATTTGGCAGTGATCACCTAAAAAGCCTCTAGTATTCAGTCTGCTAATTAACAATTATCCATCATAATGAAGTCTAGAATATAAGTATGCTGTGTTTGACTTGGTATCTTTGTGCTAGGAGATAAAATTTATAACTTTTAGAATCGGTTTGTGCAAAGGCTATTCTGTAACCTGAAATTGGAAATAATAGGTTTAATTTATTGCACAAAGGATCCTGATGAGTAGCTTAGTATATTTAGTTTGTAGGCTTTGGAAAATTTGATTTAATAGCAGTTCTACAACAAGGAATGGACAATGCTGCTAATATAGCTTATCTCAGTTTTATCTTCTTTGCTTTGTCCTTTCTGAGTAGATCACCATCACAGACTTTTTCTAATGCGAACAATTGCATTCGATTTCAGGTTGGAATGCTATTTTTCGTTCTGTGGGGATTTCTGTTTTTCTTATTTAACACACGCCACTAACTTTGGTGCATAACCAGCTGAAACGTTTCATTCTTTGATGTTCTTTGTAGTTTTCAGCTTGGTCATGAAACCCAGATTGAATTTGTAGAGTGTTAGTTGTCCTATAGCTGACCCTTACATTTTCAACCGGTGCTCTCTGGTTTGTTCTCTTTGCTGCTTGAATAAGGAGGTGATGACACCTACCTGTAAGTGAGCATCTGGGAAAGCTGTTAGAGTCAGTTAATTTCACAAGGAAACAGACATATAGAAATCAAACCAGTGACCCCAAATTCCAGTAGAGGAAGTTATTTGCTTGGAATTGAAATATGCTATTTGTTTGACATGGTCTGAAGATAGCACTCTGCTTTTGTGTGCTTCATCCATAGCATTCCACTCTGGTTGAAAAAGCAATCCAGTGTGTTCTAGGCTAGCTGGAACTTAATAATTATGTTCATAAGAATAACAAAACTTAAAGAAATATATCTGAAGCTGATGTGAGCAAATGTGTGTGCATATCAGACATCCTTCCCAGTCCTTCTGTAGGAGATGTTGGCCCAGAAGTGGAAGATGTTTGTGAGATGAGCAGTCCCTGAGAGTTCAATTACAGCTTTCTGTGGTGGCCCTGGGGAATCTGCAAGTTGGTTACTACCAATTTAACCTTGTAGTTGCTTATGTGGCCCATTGGAAAACGTTCCACTCTGTATTCAGCAGAGATTTTGGCTCCGCAAAAGGATAAATTTCATGCAAACATTTCAGGACGTAGGTTTGAAACTAAATTTTTCAATCACTATTCTCAAACAAAAGATAACACAAATGGAATCAACTGTAGAGGTGAAAAAACCCAAACCAAATGAAACTTTTTTTGTTTGTTTTTCCAAAAAAAAGGCAAAAGAAATTTACATTTGGGTGTTACTTATATTCCCTGGGAGGAGTCCCTGCCTGTTGACTGGGTTACAGCTGTTTTCATTTGCGTTATCTTCTGTGCACACTTAAACTCCTTAGTTAGATTTTTGCAGTTGCATGGCATCAGTTATTGATGCAGGAGAATCTCATCATATTTTGCAATTTTTTACAGAAAGTGGCATGTGCTTTTAGGAGAGCCATCCAGTGAAATACGTTTTCAATTTCAGGAATTAGATTTAGGGTGCTTTTTATGTTTATGGTTTCAGCTTAGCAGCAAAGTGCATGAACTATGCACTTGGAAGGTTTGTTTTAGCCTCCAAATAGGGAATCCGGTCCCTCAGCTGAGGCAGAGAGCTCTGCAGATGAAGGCTGCCTATTTGCCCAGCAGGTTTGCAGACCAAGCCTTAAAATTAGTGCTCTGAAACTCATACTTGCTTTTGGTGAAACTTTATACTGAAAGTGAGACCTCAAGCCCATTAAAGAGATTAGAAAGACCAGATTTGTAACTTTCCCCTACTGCCTGAGAAATTTTTCAGGATAAAAAAAAATGGGAATTTGCAGACACAGAGTTTTCTGTGGATACTTAAATGAGACTAATCCCTCTTTTCATACAAAGTTGTGCACCTATGCACATTGTCATCTGACCAACACAGCTGTAAATTTGGGGTATTGTGCTTTCAAAAGACTGCAGAGTCAGTACATTTGTTTACTGTATAAATTATGTATAAAAGATGTAAGAAAAGAAAAAAGATACAGGGAAGGTTCACTTATTTTTCTATATTTATATAATTATTTATCTCCTTATCTCCTTATGCACGAGTTATACAAATGCTTATAGTTCTTGAAGCAACTTGTGATTGAGCTGTCACATCTTGTGTGAAATGACAAAAAATTATGAAGTCTTGTATCAAATGCATTGTTTTCCTTAATTCGCCTGTTTACATTGTTCAGTATGTTTATTATGTGCACTATTTTAACTAATTGTGTGTTCATGGCACAATCAGAGACTCCGTCATGGAATAAATATGTTGAGTAAGTATCCTTGCTGGTTTACAGCTGTTCCCATCCTCATCTCATCCTTCCTCTTTCTTTTGTTGTCTTGCTATTTACATCTTGTTTGCTGTTATCTAATTTATTTCCAGTAGTACTGACTGTGGTATCTGCCCTCGCAAAATGTTTTTCCAGGTAGTTGTCTCAGTCTGTGAAAACTCCCTTAGTAAGCAAACTAAACATTTTTAGCCCATGAATCTTATGCTTATTGCCAAAGCAATAAGCATAATTTATATGAAGCACAGATTTTATGCTACATCTGGATAAAATCAGGTATTGAGGACAACTGTTTGAAACTGGTCAGCCTCCCACAGTTCCCATGCAAGAGATTTGATGGTTGGACACATCAGAATAGGCTGATGGAGCCTAAGTTGAGTTATTTCAGAGAATAGTTCCTGAACTGACTTACTTCTATCAGTGACTGAAACTTGAGGGAAGCAAAAATGTTTTTTTGGATGAGCACAGCATTAGAAGTGTTTCCCTGTAATCACTGGAAGGAACACTTTATGACCATCAAATTATCTGGGAACACCTTTACCAGAATTCCTGTCTTTTTAGCTTGACAAGCCTTCAGGAAAATTAGCAAAGGCAATGCTTGATGGGGGTTATTTTTTATTGTTGTGGGCTTTTTAATTAATTTTAAAAGAAGTTCAGGGGCTTCAGTGAAATGAAAACCCATTTCATTTCTTTAAGTTCCTTAATATTCCTTTTAGAAACAGATATCAGATGCACAAGCTAATCAACCTACAGTGCATTAAACAATTAATTTGGCTCATTGAACCAATCACTGCACACTTTTTATTTTTGACTGACATATGATAAACACAGCCATCTGCTGCTTCATAGCCTGGTGGTTGGTCTGCTCAGGGCTGTAAGAAAATAGAGTAAAACACCCTTATTTAGGTTCCATAAAATCATGCAGGACACATCTTCTAGGCCATAAATTACTAATTATAGGCAGCAGTGAACCAAATATTTCATCCCATCACAATAACATCCAAATCCCAGGATGTTTCATGTATTTCTGTATAGTGTGGTAGCCTCAAGTATGTCTGTGGCTGTCCTTTCCCCTGATGTTGTCCTTTTCTTACTGAAAACTTTCGTAACCATTTCCATGATATTTTCTGCTGAATCACAGATGTCTCATCCACGTGATGATCTCATCAAAATTTGGTCAGTTGGAGGGAAATACAAAAAAATGCTAATATTGTGTCTTCTGCAAGCTGGAGAATGTGGATGATTTTATCAGTGCATCAGGCAGAGCACGCAGGAAGCGTAGAGCAGAACTGCAGATGGACTCATGCAGTGTGGACTGATCCATGTTTCCTCTTCTCCCCTCATATCTCTCAGCTTTTCCTCCTCAAGTGCATAGAACGAAATCAAAGTCCAGTACTTTGGAGGAGCAGAATGACCCAATGAACTGTAATTCAAATTGATTAATATTGGATTTGGAGAAGATACATTTAATCCATTTTGTTCTGCTGTTTCAGGGACTCACAGGGGATAGGAGAATAACCTTGTGCAAATATTTGTCCTAGATCTTCCTTTAAAGCATTTTCCTTACCATTTTGAAAAAAAAAAATAAATCAATTCAACTTTCCCCCACTACATTTTTTTAAGAACCCTGACTTTTGTTGTTAAAGAAGCCGTTCAGTAGCTGGAGGACTTTGCCCGATCCATTTAGAATTAGATGATGATTATACAATCAATTAAACCCATCTGACATGCTGAATAAATACAAGTGCTTTATCACTTTAATGAGCTTATGTACTGTTAAGTATTTTTTTAGTTCTTTGCATGTGTTTTCTGTGTGTATTACTAAATACACATGCTTAAAGAGACTGTCACATGGGTGACCTATATTTGAAATACCAGAGCAAAGCTAAATAGGAGCTGTGGAAAAGTTGGATACAAGATAATGCTTAGGTTCACAGTCAAAGAGGAGCTGTGAGATACATATAATGCACACTGCTGCACCCAAACTGTCCTGCTAATCCCCATTTTAAGATGAAACACACTGAGATTTTATAACACATGTGAATAGCACTACTGTGACACGATGGCAGGAGGGCATGGGATTTGCCACTAGCTCTGTGTGTGCCCAGTTGCAGTTAAGTGGAATACAGCTAAATACATTTTATGCATAATTCTCTTCCTTATATTGCCACCTTCAATCACTCACACCTTTTTTCTACCAAATAGGAATCTTAACTGTTACAATTTTTTATGTGTGGTGGCACCACTTGACGTTTATGCACTGAACAGAAAACTCAAGCTAGTGTTTCCTGTGATAGCCTTTCACATCATGACTTATGAGGTTTGGTTTTTTGTGGATTTGAGGTGTTCGAGGTTTTTTAATAGGCTTTGATGTCATCTGCATCTTCATTTGGAGAAAAGGGGTAGGGAATGCCCATGGTAGACACTAAAAATTTATTTCTTTTGTTAAGATCTGGCCTAGAATACCCAGTCCATTGGGCTAGGTGTCTCAGGCAGCAACATTAAAAAAGAGCTGTTGTATGCCCTGAACTCTGTCTCTGATGGCAGGTAGAGCCCCGGGTGAGTACAGATCTGAAAGCTATAAATCAGAAGCATTACTGTCCTCCACAGAGATTTTGCTAAATTTTATTACAGGTGTCATCTTTATTATGAAAGGTAAGATCTGTGTTCTAGTCCAGATCATCACAGTCAAGAGGCTGTCGGTAATAACTTAATTTACCAGGGGAAAAAAACAGCCTCTTGTCTCCTTTACTGTCAGGGAGGTTAAAATTACTACATACAGTAGTCAGGTGGGAATTTTCAAATTCTTTTTCAGTGAGGGCATTTTGTCATTTAATTCTCAAGGCTGGTGTGATTTGCCATGGATAGTGACGCACAAGGGAAGTTGCAGGACAATTACCCTTTCTAGCTTCCTGAGCCAAGTGGTAGCATTTTTTTAATCTCCAAAATGTCTTGGGCAGGAAGAGATGAGAAGTATGAATGGAACAACCACCCTCCTTCCAACTGGAGAAACAAGGAGTGTGGCATAATGTTGCCCAGAGAGGTTGTGGACTTCCTGAGCAACATTCCCTGGGAGTGCTCAAGTCCAGGCTGGATGGGTCTCTGATCAGTCTGGTCTTGTGGAAGGTTTCCTCCTCATGGCAAGGGGGTTGGAAGGAAATGATTTTTAAGATCCCTTCCCACCCAAACCATTCCATGATTTCCTGATCCACTCTTCTTCCCCTGGAGATAGCAGAAGTTCAGGAGTCCCACAGCACAGCTTAGCAGTGTAGTGTCCGTGCTTGACTTAATGAGTGAGGATTCATCAAGGGACACCCTCTACTGAAAATTATCTTCATTCTGAGACTGTCCCGAGTATTTTGCTGTTTCTTACATTCTCCTTGGTCTACAAATGAGGCTGTTCATGCGCAGCCCAGTGCTGCATCTGTGACTCACACGAGCAACCCCAGAGTTGTGCCCCAGCAGTTTCAGCCGTCTACTGCTTGCTAATTCTCTGGCTTCTCTGGCCACTCTCTTCCCCAGGTACACTTTCACTGGCATTTATACTTTTGAATCATTGATAAAAATACTGGCAAGAGGATTTTGCATGACAGAATTCACCTTCCTTCGGGATCCATGGAACTGGCTGGATTTCAGTGTTATTGTTATGGCGTAAGTAGCGCTCCTTTATATTTTTCAACAGAACTTTTAAAAAGATTGTCTGGATTTTTTTTTTCTTCACTCAAATATTACTGAAAATAACAAAAGGCTGAAGTATATTAGGAAGGAAGTATTTTTATCCTGAGTGGTTTCAGAGGAAGAAGTCAGAAGAATTCTCAATTCTGTTCTCTGAATTCACTACGCTATTTTGGAAAAATTATTTACTCTCTGCACTCCATAGAGAGAGCTGTTTGTAAAATATCTGTAATAATACCTACCTATCTAAAGTAGTTTTGGGAAGCTTCAGATGCCTGAATAGAAAGTGTTGTAAGTGTGACTGAGTACCCATGTATTTAAATCCCTATTTATACCCTATCAATCCATCATCAGAGCTGTTTTCACGTCCCTCTTTCCACAAACCCTTTCTACCTGGAAAGTAATTACCTATTTTACTGTAGAGAATTAATTTATAGTCCTCTGAAACTTGTTATATATCTTAGAAATGGAAATTTGGTCCCCACCATGATATTCCCCCTCAGCTGTATGCTTCTGCCTAGATTGTTAGAGTTCATTGAGGACATGTGAGGTTCTGGTGCTTTGAAGAAGGTGATGGATTTGCAACATCCAGACAGCTAAAAATACACAGGGGTAGAGGAGCAGTCAGCCAGCACTCACAGGGGACTCGGGGTCAGCCCAAGCTCTGGCCAAAGGCAGAGGTCTGACGCTGTCAGTACCTCCAGCTAAGACAGAAATCCAGATTTCTTCATAGTCACAAAAAAGAAAATTGTGCAAAGAGCAAGTGCCATCTTGAAGTGAAAGCTGGTCTAGGTGCCTGAGAGGCTCCACTTCCTAAACATAGAAGGATCTGATCTGGTTTCCCTGTTTTTTTTCTGCTTAATGGTATCTGTATTCAATTCTGGGTTTAGGGTAGTTCTTGCTGCCATCTTTAAACCCCCTAATTCACAGCGTTAAGTGAGATTCAAGTGTGTAAACACCAATATCTGAGCTGAACTCCTGGGGCTGTGAAATTTGAATGGAACCAAAATCAGGAAAGAATATTCAGCCAATGTCAGCTAAAACACCAGTGAGGGCCACTGAAGTTGGAAGCACAACTCTATTAGAGCAAAGGGGTCAAGACCAGTATTCAGGGAGCCTCTGCATGATGCTCTTGGTCATATGGTTTAGTTTTAGGTAGTCCTGTGAGGAGCAGGGAATTGGACTCTTGATCCTTATGGGTCCTTTCCCATAGCTGAGATACTTCATAATTCCGTGGTTCTGAACATGCAGAACAGCATGAAGGTGTGTAAAACCTAAGTGAACTTCCTCAGGAACACTCCAGTTTATTTCAGTAGGCTTTGGATCTAAGCCAGCCCTAGGCCAGGTCCTGGTATCTGTTACTGCATTCCTATGGATTTGGCTCTACTGACATCTGGCCACTATGATAAGCCTTTAAAAAAACAAATCAGTGCAGATGGGGAGAATCTTTTGGAGGTCAGCACACATTAGGTATTTTTCACAGCTAAACTTTTCCTCTAGCATTGCTAAGTGCAATTCTGCTACATTTAGTGTCACCATCACAAAAACACAGAGTCACCATCCTGCTCTCCTGTCTCCTGTCCATCAGGCAGGTGGTAAAAGCAGGGCATAATCATCCATCTGTTTGTGAGTTAGGATATGAGTTTATTTGCAGGTCTCAGAATTCAGCACTACGTTGAGAATTTCTGTGCATGGGTTCTTACTTTTCTAGAAGGAAGGAGGTTTCTGACAGTAAGGTAGAAAGGAGCAGAGGAAAGGACAAGAGGAGCCACAGCTTCCAGCTTTCACCATGAATCTGCTCCACCTCATCTTGTCAGCTTGGGCAGAGGCTGAGGCATCTCCCCCAGCTCTGGGGGCATCTCAGACTGAAATTCAGGTCTGAGCAGTCGATGGAGAACACAGTCTAAATACCCCTTAAATTGTCTCTACATCATCTCTGGATGTTTGGGACTTAGTGAGCAGGAAAGGTGAGAAGGTCTGCACAGACCTTGAGGTGGACAGTAGCCCACAGGAGAATTATTCACTCCCTATTGGTAGGAACCAGGATTTGGTGCCCACAGGCTGTGGGTTTACCCCTCTTTTTTCTTTTCTAATTCTAGACTTGAGTGGCCACTCAGTGCTTGAGCCCAAGGATCATGAAAAATTCTTAAAGCTTTTCTAATGAGAGGCCTGGGAATCTGTGCTTTCTTTCCTAACTATCTTTTCATTTTCTTTCCAAATGTATTTCACATCTTAGGGCACCCCTAAAAAGTGCAACCGTGAACTATCAAGCTTCTTAACATCAAACTATTTTCTTAATAGCAAACTATTTCTTCAGAACCAGAATCCATTCCTATTGTTTCTTAATTTAAGGCATATTATACTAAGCCTTTAGGAACTGAAAAATAAATGGAATTCTGGAATAAAAAGTAGAAATGGAAAAGTGTTTCCTTGAGCCCACTGGCAGCAGTGAGAGAGTTAAAAGTGGCTGCAATATGATCTTCATATGTACAATGAAACCTGCTTCCCAAGTATGCAAGCGGCACATAGTACAGAGACTTGGATAATGGAATCTATTCTGATGCGATTTAGCCTTCATACAAATCCAATTTGCCAGTAATTTAAAGTAAGATGGATCACACAGGTAACTCTGGTGTTGTCTTTGCCTGTAGCCTGTGTGCTGCCAGAGGTATTTCTGTATCTGCAAACAAAGATGGCCTGGGAATTCAAAATGGAGGAGCCTGATAAGGGGCCGTGAGATTCAGATGGACCAAGGGTTTTGAGCTAACAGAAAATATGATTATGTCACTGATGGGTGTTACAACGGGAAGACCGTAATTTGCTTTAGAGTTGTTGGAAAATAGCTTCTTGTCTTCTCTTTTGGGCAGAAAGAAAACAGATTGGGCCACAGAGAGTAATTTTAAATAGCACACTGGAGAATAAGAAGTGCTGCAGGTCCCCAGGGCTTTTCTCCCATCCTGTGCCAGCAGACACAGCCATGGCTTGTGACCCTCTCTGGGGTCAGGGATGGGTTCAAGGGAAATTATGAAACTGTCCTTGTTTAGATCCCTCTCTCCCAAACTAGTGAGTCCCTCTTTCCAGGACAGGTGAGGGAGAGGCATCTGTAACTCTGGGTTGGAAAGTGGCCTGTCAAAATCTTAATAGGCAATTCCCTGCTAGTGGGAAAAAATCAAGATAGGAATTCCAGTTGCTTCTCACTCCCTGGTACGGAAGAACTGGTCAGCAGTGTTTTGATCAAAAAAAAGACTGAAATAAATCCTAATTGACTATTACAAGCAGCAGTATTATCTGCTTCATATGATTGTTCACATATTTATAATGTGGTTTTACAAATCTCTGGTCAGCAAAATCATATTCCTATCCTAGTGCTTCTCCCCAGATTTTTTTTTCCTGCACCTTTCACGCTAAAGAAGAGTTTTGGAGAGAAGCACAGGGTAAATCTGGGGAGGAAACAGGTAAATTGTTGCCCAGACTCCCCTGTGAGATTATGAAGTGAAACAATATTGTTCTTCCAGGCTATAATCTGGATTAGTAGATATGGAGAGGATGCTTTGTCCTCCCCAGGGGCCTTTGGACAAAGCCCACTTAAGCAAGCTTTTTAAAATAACCAGGTGAGTTTTTCCATAACATTTAGAAACAAAGGCCCCAGTTGAATGCAAATTTGGTAGAATTTTAGAAGTGAAATTCAAGGGTGCAAGATCTCTTTTGTATTGAAGATACAGTGGTTACTATGGTTTTGCTGCATACTGACTTGGAGGAAATAATTTTGTACAACACTGATAAAATGAAGCTCATTCCATGTCTGGAATGCTCCCTCCTGGGAGCGTTTGTCTCAGATGTGATGGGTCTCTGGGATGACCAAAAGAGGCATGGCAGGGAACAGCTGGGATTGGTATTTTAATCATAAAGAGTTTTTGTTAGAATGGCAGTTATATTCATTTAGACTCCATCTTCCCCCAGCCAAAGGGCATGAAATTGAAATACAAAACAAAATACAATTTACAGCATCTCTTGAAACCAAAATTTGCTTTACCACATCATACAACATCTTAAACTAAATAACCCAGTTGAAATGTTTTCACTGTTTTGCTATGTTGTCCTATATGTAGTTTTCAGAAGCTATTATGTGAAAATTGCTTGAGTGTTTGAAGCAGCAAAATAATTCTTAATATTTCCAATAATGTAAAGAATTTTTTTTTGTTCAACTACATGATGGTAAAATCTTTTAAGTATTTATGGCTGAACAGCACAATAATAGAGTTCACCCAATAGTTTTAAATGATTTATGCCTATTAGAAAAGTTTAATAGCTCAAGTAGCATTTGAAATGATGTGCATTATTAAAAACCTGGGGCAAATGGCATCAAAGAACAGCCTGAAAAGTGGATGCACCTTTCATTCGGCTGTGTTCACTCCCACTGTGTATGAATGCTTTCTTCATTCAGACAAGTCTCATACTCTATTATATAATTCCAAATAACTGTGACTTAATTCTACAGGTATGTAGGAGAATTTGTGAATGTAGGCAGTGTTTCACCTCTTCGGACTTTCAGGGTATTGAGAGCTTTAAAAACTATTTCAGTAATCCCAGGTAAGATGCCCTGATCCTTACGTTTTGGCTCTCAGCTACAAGTGATTCTTTCTCTGTCTCTCTTTGTCCCTTTGATTGTTGTTTTTTTGGCTGGTGTTTTGTCATTGTCTGTGTGTGACTTTCCCTTGTTACAGATACATAACTGAATTTGTGGACCTGGGCAATGTCTCAGCCTTACGAACGTTCAGAGTGCTGCGGGCGCTGAAAACAATCTCAGTCATTTCAGGTGAAAATCAGGTTAAACACTCGGGCTGCAGTTAAAGCCTACATGCCATTTCCAGTAGTAAACACTGTAATTACGAAAGACTTAACCATAGATACTGATCAGGAAATGGAGGAATGTAGGGAATGTGACCTGTCAATAGAATACTTTTTTTTAACATGTTTTTCCAATATGGTTTTTGTGGGCAGAAGGAATAAGAGTGCCTCCAAAATGGCAGAGCTCACAAGTGCTGCAGTAAAAACAGTGGCTTGTGAATCACATACATAAAGTGCTCATTTGTGAACCATATGAAGATGGCAATGAAAATCTTTTAAAACCTTTGGATATTGATTTTTAGAGATGGAAGGTTAATGACCTCAAAATGCATGTTCATGTTTAAGAGCACATTGATAGAGGAATCTAAATCTGTGCTATGAGCTGAGGTTTCAAGATTGCAGGCACAGATAGCCTAATTTGTCATGGTGTTTATCCATTTGCATGTGATAGAAACACTGCTGAAATTTTGGACTTTGAAGAGATTGGAAAACATTTCATTATTTATTTTGGTAGGTTCAGAATTTCATCCACTCATGTTTTCTCACATTTTCAAGGGTATTATTTCTCCCCTCTTCACCCTTTAAAAAAAAAAAAAAGAAAAATCAGTTTTACTACTCATAAAGATGCTCTTTATATAATCTCTTACTATTAAAAAAAATAATTCAGTAATTTATGCAGAGATGAGTTCAACTGAGGACTAACCATACCACAAAACTTTCTTGCTGAGCATTATCTATGGACAGGTCTCATTCAGCCTCAGTGTTTAACATCTCCAACCTGCATGACAAGGTAGAGAAGATAGCAAAAACCATGCATGATAGATTCTATCTGTGATAATCCTGAACAGATGTTGGCAATTACAAATTAAAAATATTCAAAACATTGAGAGAACTGCTCAGATTCTCACTCACAGATCTTTAAGGTTAGAAAAGCTTTTCTACCCACTCTGTTTAACCCTGTATTATCAGTCTAAACAAATTCTGTGAAGTAAATGTATAGGGATATGTATTAAAACTCATCATCACGTGGAGTATAAGCTAGATACGGGAATTCAGGGATGGAGGTGTTAAGAAAAAAATGTGTACCTGGGTCTAGCGTTTGGTCCCTCTTTCCAATACCACAGAAATGAAAATCAGGGAAATTACTGGGAAAGCAAGGTACTTTGGTGTATGTCCAAATAGAGGTTTTAAAGAGTACTCTAAAGTTCATTAGGTCCTTGAAACCAGTGCCTGTCTTAGCTTTTGTCTTTAAGTGTTAAAGAGTAATCTATTAGCAGAGATTTTGTGGGGATTTTAAAGTTTTCTCTGACAGGATTTCCATTGAGAAAGGATTTTTATTTTCCTTGGGAAACAGCCCTGAGCATAGCTTTACAGATCCTGTGAGATGGTAGTGGCTTCTCAGAGGGAAAGCAGGAGTTTGTTTCCTAGATTCCTTTGATAGCAATTTGAAGACTTAACTTGGAGGGACATCCATCTCCAGGGGATACCTTTCACCTAACATCTTGTCTCAGGCTTGAGCCTCTTCAGGGCAGAGCCTGTCAATTTTTCTGAGCTACATATATAAAAAAAATTCTGCTGTCCTATATCAGAGGAGGAGCTGAAACTTATCTTACATCAAATGATAAGATATGACTTAGTGGGGGATTGTAATTGAGTACTGAGACTCAAAAAATCCAGATTCAAGTACACTAAAACCCTTCAGTGATATTAAACACTGAGTTGTTCCATTTGTTGGCTAATAGAAAAAATAAAAGTGGAGTGTTATTTATTAACGTAATGCATAATAACTCACATTCTATTTTTTCATTCTGACTGAATATTTGATTAGTTTTTTTGATAACTACATTTTTATGTACAAGTCCCTAAATTATTTGGTGACATAACTGCATGTAGATATGCTAATAGAATATCTGGCCTTTGATTTTATCATCAAGATTACCTGTGCCCTGAGCATTAAATTACAAATTTGGAGAGCTACAAATTGCCACAGCTGCCAGTGAAACACAGGCGAGGTGGGGTTTTTTTAATATTAGCAGATCATTTCAGAGGATTCAGTTCATCATACAGTTAGGCATATTTTAAAAGATGTATTGGACGTGATGCTGTGGTTTCTCTGGAGATCAGTCTGAGTTTTTAATGATAACATAGACATATGCTGAGGTGAAATATTTTCCCCCAGCAGGCTTAAAAATGAAAAAATGATGAGCATTAATATCTTTCATGAGATTTTTGGGGTTAATTGCCATAGAGAGGAGAGGGTGGTTGTTATTTTTGTTTTCGCTTTCACGTCTCAGGTGAAAAACACCAAGTTGTACTCTCTTTTGGAAATATCAGAGCTTTCCCTCAATAAAATTGATCACTTTTCCATCAGGTACTTCTATTTGCACAAACATGCTTGGACTCACTGTGCTCAGTGAAATTGCTTCCAGAAAGCCAGGGGCCAAGTCCTCCATGGTGCGAGGCTTCTGTCCAGCAAAGCACTTAGAGGCTGCTTTTCAAAGGCATTCTGCTTCACTTGGAATCAATGAGTTTCCCTATTGACTCCAGAGGGAGTCAGTAAAGCTGACAATTAGTGCTTTTAAAAATCTCACCTACCTTTAATGTCTGGCTCTAAGTGCTCAAGCAGGAACAGGGATCTTTAGGGGGACACGAGCTCACAGGGCTGAAAAAGATCTCCTGAATTCAGAGTCCATTCCCCTGGCCTAAGGCTGCATTTCATTTAGCACAGTTTGAGCATGGCATGGTTTTATTGCCTGACTTCTTCGAGCAGCCTCTCAAAGGTGGAGGTCCCAGAGTGTTCCTGAGAAGTCCAGGAGCTGTTCCAGCAGCTCATTGCTTTTGTCATTAGAAGACTTGTCCCAGGTGGATGGTTCAGATCCAGACCCACAACAACACTGATGCTGGCATCTACCAGCCAGGTTCCCTCTCACTGGAGAGCTGGAGCTCAGTTTGAGTGCTGTAGTACCAATATCTCCCGCTCCAAATGTCCATGGACCTGCAGTCCTGCTTCTGAATCCAGCCTCCCTCTCCCTTGCTGCATTATCAGCTCTCTCTTTTTCACCCTGGAGCTGTGTAAGACATCAGGTCAGTGCCTTACCTCCTGTGCCTTACCTCCTTTCTTAACCTCCCAGAAAGCCTTCTTGGAACTCCTCCATTTCCCCTTTTCTGCACTGAACACACCCATTTCTTCCTGTTTTCCAGTTGCCCATGATATCCAGAGGAAAACAAGCTTTGTACACATTCAGGTGCTTAGAAATAGGTAACGTTTTCTCTATGGGAGCATTCTGAAACCTTTAACTCTCAGTGATTTGATTTATTAATTGGCATCTTGCATGATGCCATGGCAACTGGATTCATTTGTTTTTCTAGCCAGATAGGAACCATGGTCAGCAGCAGAACAACCCACTGAAGCCATTCATTTGTCTCCCATTAGCATCCCATTACCAGAGTATCCAAATCCCAGTGGGCTCAACAGGAACAACAACAGAGGGTCTTGAATCATATTTTATCCTCATGGAAATCACCGATGTTTTTTATGAGTACTAATTGACATAATATAAACCCTGAGGTACGCCCTCTCCATCAAAAGACCACAAAAAGCAGGCCATCGCCATCATCATCAACATCATCAGACCCAGGTTTTGTAACCTGCCTGTATCCAGCTGTATCCAGAGGAGCTCCCCTGCTCTTTCTGGAACAAGCATGTGCACCACGGGCACCTCACACAAAACGACAGGATACCGGGGAAAGGTGACCTCATAGAAAATTGGGCCGAGGCACTTTGGGGCCTGATCCAGCTCCCATTTAAGTTAATGTGAGACTAAAGGCTATAAATAGTGCTGTGAATGTTATCCAGTGCCTCTGTGATAGCCAGAACAGAGCTCTGAGAACAAGAATTAAGACTGTGTGGAGGAGACTCACCCCCGTTCATTGCTTCAGTCTCTCTGGAGTCCTGCTGCAGGGAGATAAATGTCACCCTTTTGGTGGGTAAATCACTTAACTCAAGAAGTAACTATCCCAGAGGTGAGAATATATGCCATATTTGTGTTTTCCTTGGAGATTGGCTTGTCAATCACTTCTCCACACAAAGCCATCCTGCAGGAATGATGACACCAATTGAAGTTTGCCAACATGTGGTTAAACTCTTTGCTGCTCCATGTCTCAGTAACTAATGACAAAATACACTCATCGGGGTGAGCCCTTCTCTCCCTACACACATGTGACTCATGCAGACATTTACAGACACAGGTGTATCCTCATGGAGAAGAATTGGGTTGATGGGGACAATCCTGCTGCAAGTCACACTCTTTTTTTTTCTTTTTTCTTTTTTTTTTTTTTTTTTTTTTTTTTTTCTGTATTTTTTTTGTTTTCTTCTTCCTCCTGCTTGTTTCCAGACTGTGCATGAACGTGTCTGATGTTCTGTAGGTGATTGCCAACATCTGGTATGGATGTCATACTGAATTATGCTAATACTTCCTCACATCTCACATAAGGAATGGATGGTGTTTTGGGATCTTGCCATTTCTCATTGTTTGGTGTTGCTTGCATTTTCTATGGTTTCTGATTTGCATTTGAAAAGTGATTATTTGATTAACCTCTGAATGTGATAATTTCTATCTGCCTTAACAGGAATGTTTGGGCCAAATTCTTCTTGCTCTCTGCGGATATCGGGCTGCCTGTACAGCCCTCATTCCACTGATTTTGAATCTCATGGTTTTTTTCATGTCATGCAAGCAGGATTTGGCCCAGAGGTGTGGAAAGAAGTCAGTGATTCAGAAAAAGCCTGTTATTGATTTACTCCACAGGGAGTAATCTATAGACCCATTGTCATTAACTTGTATAGATGTTACTCAGTTTTGGATCAGATCCTCAGGTTTTCTCCTGCATGCTGCCTTTGGTTTGATGTTTGACTTGCAAGAATTAAGTAAATGCCTTTAATGCCCCATAAATAATATCTTCTATTAAGCTATATTGCAGTGTTCTCATTGGCACTATTTCAAAGAAGGATTATTTATCCAGAAGATTTAACTGTGCTCTGTATTTGAATACATCTAGCATTGCTTTTACAAAGCATGGGATTGATTCAGAGAGATGCAGAGCACCTGCAAGAGGTCCTGGGTGTCCTTAATTCCCCTCAGCCCCTCCATTTTAGAGGCACAGATAGTTTAAATGAACAATGAATTAAATATTTTCCTTAGCCTTGACACTTAATTGTTTGGACCACCTTGATGGATGCTACTTAATTTTCTGAGAAAAGTTTGGTTTTAAAGGGTGAGAAAAAACAGTTCAGGTGTAAGTATAGCACTCTCCAAATGGTTTTCCTGGAAAGTTTCAACAAAGGTCCAGGAGGCAGAGTACAAGTTATTTTTAAATGGTCTTTAATTACAGAAATTGTATTACTAAAGAATCATCTTAAATTGTTCGGAAGCTTGTAAGCTATGAAAACAAAACAAAAAAATTTAAAAAGGAAGTAAAGCAGAAAACCCTCTCATAAAGAAATTATTTGATACCTGCAAGGAATGAACTTGTAAAACTAAGAGGATAGAATTGCTATTCTATTTAAAACTCCAGTAAGTAATCTGGGAAAATCATGTTTCATGAAATGACCTTGAAATTGGCAATACTGAGGCCTGATTTGGAAAACAGATAGTCTTTACTGGTGACTAGAATTTTGTAGGTTTTTTTCCCTAATATTATCCCTATTCACATTAGGACTCCCATTGTCCTTGCTGATATGGGTAAGATTAATTAGTGCAATGTGATGGTACAAATACAGACTCCAAGTTTATATTTGTATTACAAACAGATAAATGTTCTGCAGGGATTTCACAGGGAGTATGGCAGTAAAGGAATTTGTGGTATTTTTTCCTTTTCTTAAGACTCGATTTGCATTTGGATTTCCCAAGTTTAACCAACTCCAGTGAAGCAACATTTGTGCATTCAAAGGACAACCAGTGATAATAATCACTGATAATATTTCAGAATATTAGATTAGAAAAATTTAAAAATTCTGGTTCATTTGCAAATCTTTTTCCTCACTTCACTCCTTGTGTAAGATCTGGCTGTCTTAAAGGTCTTACATGGTGGGCAAGGGTGACACCCTAGAAGTCCTTTCAGAATTGGGCTATATCTAAAATTACTTTCCATTCAGGTAAAAAATTTACTCAAGGCTAGATTAGCAGAAGAGGTTTTATTTTTATTTAGGAATGAAAACAGGTAGCCAAGCCTACAGATGGATTAAAAAATTCGAAGTCAGCCTTTTTCTAAGTACCTGAGTAGTATTGACCACACTTATAAAATCTCTTTCTGGTGAGGAGGAGAGGTAGCATGAAAACCCAGCTTTTGCCTAATGTTTGTCCTTCAACAATTTATGCTTTATTTTTGAGCAAAGCAGGGAGCTGTCTAACCTCGCCCTCTTTACTATGCCACAAACTAATTTTAGAGAGGCAAACAAAGAATTGAGTGGGGAAAGCTCCCCACACCTGATGGATCAGTGCTTTTGGTTAAATGGGCCATTTTACACATGTTAATATCATTCACAGATTAGCAATATCCTGTGCAGGAGTGGAGTATTTTAGACTGCTGAATGCAGGAACTGCTGCACCTGTTGGCCATTCCAGCCGCTCATCCTCATCTGAGAAATCCTGGTTTCCCCTCACTCTAACCAGAGATTTTTAAGCAAAGCCAAAAGCTAATTTTGCTTTCCTACAGGTCCTGAAGTACATTTTCATATTATTTCCAATTATGCAGCACTAGCTCAGCCTTTGTGGCTGCCAAGCTCTTGGGGTGGAATTCCAAGGAACTGAGATTTAATGTGTATGATCATATTCAGTGAGCAAATCAATGTGCTTCTGAATATTGCCCAGGAGAATTCCTCCTGTTTTCTCTTTGCATTTTCCTTTTTCTATTTAAATCAATTTCTTTTGCTGCTGCCATACCAGTGACACAGATTATCAGAAGCACTTATTACTACTTACCAGTATAAATTGAACATAAATAAGAAAGAAATGACGAAATTGCCACCAATGTGCAGCTGATATTAATGTCCAGCTACAGCACACCAGTTTAGAAGAGAAGGCTCTTTTTTTAAAAAGGAACGGGGTTTTCTGTTGTAATCATGTAATATTCAATCAGCTCAAACAGTGCTGATCTCCAGGAACACTTCAAAAGCAAGAACTATCACTTGAGAAAACTATATAATTATTTGTATCTGAATATTTATGGAAGAATAAACTGAAGCTGGTGTTACAGGGTGAAATAATAAAAGAGAAGCTAATTTGTGTAACCCAAGCCTTTGGTGTTATGCAGTGGGATTATTTATCTACTTTGGCAGCATACTATAAAATGATTAACTTTGCCCAGGTAATGTTAGAGCCTTAGGTTGTTTTATTCAAATAATTTCCACTGCGTTTATTTGATTGCCTGTATTTGGCTTTTTTCCTAATCCCAAATTCTTGTTGTTTTAAGCAAATGATTTAAAGGCAGAGGAATTATTCATATGAGGACAGCATGTTGGATTTGGCATTAAAATATGTAAAATTATCAGGGAATAAACAGCATTTCCATACCTCTTCATCTGTTTATGTGAGGGATAAAGTTATCAGAATCACCTGAGAGATTTAAAAGCAATTCATGTTCTCAAAATTCAATGAGATTTAGGCTTTACCGCCTTTACTGCAGCTCCATGAAAATATAAAACACATTCCATATTTCCTTTATCCTTGGATAGTTTTATATCTCACTGTCCCTGCCTCCAGTTTTTCCCCTCCATTTTTAAATCGGTGTTTGTGCAATTCGAGGACTTTTGTCCAAAAGCAGGCTGAACTAGACGTTCATAGTGATCACTTGTCCCTCGTTTCTGACACCCAGTTGCAAACACATACTCAAAGCCCTTCAGATTTCCCTTTCCATGGAGATTCTCATCATAAAAGTAGCTGTCTGCAGGCATATTTCAGTCTCTCAGTCTATAAACTCTTGGCTTTTATCTCCCTAGGACTGAAGACCATTGTAGGGGCACTTATCCAGTCTGTTAAGAAACTTGCAGATGTGATGATCCTGACCGTTTTCTGCTTGAGTGTCTTTGCCCTCATAGGCCTCCAGCTCTTCATGGGCAACTTGAGACACAAATGTGTCAGGGATTACACCATGTTTAACTTCACCAATGGCACCTTGTACTTGGATGGCAGGACGTGGAACAACTCAGAGGAATTTCTTAGTGATCCAGGTAAGCTCCTCTTTGCCCTGTGACCTGGTTTTTGGTCATTTGAGGTTTGTGCTTCTTTTGTTTGTTTTGTTTTGTTTGTGTTTTTTTTTGTTTTGTTCTGTTTGGTTGGTTTTTTTGTTGTTTGGTTGGTTTGTTTTGTTTTGTTTGTTTGGGGTTTTTAAATTATATTGACAAAGATCTGTATGTGAATCAGTGAAATGTGACTACTGGCTCATCGTGATGTCAATATGGTTTTGAAAGACTTAGGCGGCTTTGTCTAAATCTCTATGGTGACTTCACAATTCATGCTGAAAATACTTCAGGTGCTTTCTTATGAAGTCCTAGTTGCCTCACTGATGATTTCCACAGTTTTAGAATGTGTTATATATTTTTAAAGCTCTGTTTTCTGGAATTGAGCCATCACATGAAAATTTCAACTCTGTGTGTGTGGGTCTGGTTTGGATGTTGTTTCTCTGAAGATAGTTTATAGCTCTTGCATTTTCTAGAAAAGTTTTGAAATTTGAGTCAACAGCCTTAAAAAATTTGAAAGGTAAACGAAAGCAATTCAGTCTTTATTAATCTGAAAAATCCCAAGAGAATTTTTTTAAGGAAATCTTTTGCTGTTTGGGCCTAACTTATTATTTGGGTCAAGCCATCCTGTACAAACTCATGACTAATGACTGTTTGCATTTTATTTGTTTTAAGGATAAAAATGAACCCAATACTCAACTTGTTAACAGGAGTTTTGGTTGAGAGGCAGCATCATAGTGTCATGAGGTAGCTCTGCTCTCACTCTGTAGACTCTACAGTCCTACATCTCCAGCCACTGCTCTATAAAAACCCCAAATCAGACTCGTGGGAGTTGCTTGACTTGACCCAGGGCTCTGGTGAACGAGGGATTCAGCCAAGGGCAGTCCCTCCAGTCCCCACTGGGGACTTCTGGCCTTTCTGCTCTTGTGGTCTAAGAGCCCTGGAAGCAGTGGTATTGAGAAGGTTTCCTTCAAGGAATAAAAAGCTCACCATGGCTGTCTTTAAGGCGTGATGTGGTGGAGGCAGCATTAAGGAAGGACAGGTCACAAAGCTCTGGCTGAATGAGGGTTGTCTTTGGAACTGGCCCTGACCACCAGGTTGTGTCCTCTCAGTGCTCCTGTATCAGCACCCCTTATCAGCTGGAAGGGGAAAGGGCTCTTGGGCTTTTTCTGGATGGCGTGGAAGCTGCTGAAGTTTTATCCCATCCATGTTACCCCTGCTTCCAGTGAGGAACTAGTAAAGATATTTGTGCACCTGTGGTGGATTAAGGGCCTTCAGGGCTCCTCTACCCTCAGATAATTGAGAGCTGTGTGAGGTGCTGCTTTCCCTCTCTCACAGAGGGATTGAGGGATAAAATAGTGATGGCTGGAAGCACAAAGCCCTGCAATAAGGGTAAAAGGAAGAAATGGAGCCGTGAAGAGAGTCTGGCTCTCTGGAAATGGAAATAGGGTAAATGTGATACAGGATAGTCTGTTAAAATACAGATAATGTCAGGATCAGCTGCAACATTGCTTTAAATATGAGGAATTGTACAGCTGTTCCAGTACAGCATGAACAAGTTTATTTATGTAATCCTGATATGGGGAGGAGGGCAGACCCTCCCAGAAATCTGTATAGGAAATCCAGCAATGGTTAATAGGGTCAAGAAAATATACTTGCTATCACTAGAGGAGATTACCTATTACAAAGATAAACAACTTTGTGAGATAATGGGTTAAAGTGAGTTAAAATAATACTAATTAACTTTCATAACATCTGAAAATAAAAGTATGGTGCGTTATGGCAAACAGTTGTCACTTTGGATAGACAGAAATTTTTTAAACAGTGAAAGTGTTGAGGCAATGCAGCAGGCCCCTGAAGACCAGAAGAAGAGTAGCTTTATAAGAAAAAAGTAGTGATCTCTGAATAAGAACAGTGAAGCCTTCCTCAAAATGCTGATGAAGGAGGCTTAGCTATTAGGCAAGAGAGAACAATATTAAGTAGGATTTTCATTTAATGTCCACTGTTGCACTGAAGTGATTCAGAAATGGAAGGACTGGCTCATTTTGTGACTAGATGTGATAGTGCTTTGTATTTCATTTTGCATAAGTATTATGGTGAAATGAAGTGACCGTTTAAAGAAGAGGCACTGACCACAATTTAATAACAATCTGAATTTCAAGTACTGCAGGGAATTAAGCAATACATACAGTTACATTAAAGTGTAGGCAGACCAAATTAGATAAAAAGAGGAATGCACTAAGAAAAAGAATTGTGTCAGTGTTTACTCTGAAGAACTAGAGAAGAAAATTGACCAACATGTTGAGACAGTAGAGTTCACTGGAAGGGAGCACCGACAATTACAAGAGCTCTTTGGAGATTTCAAAACCAATGTGGCTGAGTCATTTAGTTTGGAGCAGAGATACTAATCTAAAAAACCCAGAAAACAGAAACCTGAAGTATTGTCAAAGATCCATAATAATACTTTATAGAAAAAAAGGGGATGTAAAGAAATAAAGGAGTGCAAACCACTGAAAACTAAAACTGGAGAAATTCTTAGTTCTGTTCATCAGAACACCAAAATAGAGAATTAAAATTGGGTGATGTGACAGTTCTGCTGTTCTTGAAGAGCAAAAATTTGCTTTGGATTCTTTAAGAATGTTTTTATTATTTTAAAGGGCTGTAGGGAACCTCTGAAATGGCTTCAGCCTCCTCCTGTGCCTTAAAACCTTTTCTGCATGAATGAAAAACAGAAATCAGTAAAACCCCTTAAAAGAGTAATAGAGGGAAGAATTGCTTGGTGCTGCAGAGGCAATAGTTGAGAGGTTTCATTGTGAGGTGTGAAGAAAGATAAGAACTCAGTTTTGAGTCTTTCAAAGCCCTTTTTTATTTGAGATAACTGTATGCTGTGGGCACTTGCTTCAGGGGACATTTTAGTTGTGTCTCTGGGCCAACTATCTGGGATGGCCTGAGATAGCTCCAGGTCTACCTTTTTATTCAGAACTTACTTCATATCTGGACAAAGTTCTGTAATCTTTTCTAATTTGCTTTCAGCCTCTAGGCAGGAAATTTTTTTCTCATCTGTCTTCTCGATCCTCTCATTTTGGTTTTATATACGGGGAAAAAAGCTTATAAACTTTGCATCATCACTGGCTTAACCACAGTTACGTGATAGCTCTCAATTTTTGGGTTATCCCTGGGGAAATAACCACCACAACCCCAGATTTCTGGAACTCCTTCCCTTAACTCCATACTCAAGACCCATGGGTACTTTCCTATTCTACCAGTGTTCAAGAAAAGTATTTTTTCTATAAATCTTGTCAATCCTGCATTGCAAGGTTGCTAATATTGTTGGGTTTTCCCCTCCATCTGCCATGAGTTGATCATACATTAAATCCCATAAGGAATTCCTGCCTGTTCACCCAACATTTTGCTTGTTCTTGCCATTATTTCAATGGCTTCTGCAGCTGGAGGAAGTGCCAGGTAACTTGGGAAGAAAGAGGCAAAGTTATAAGCATGGAGATCCAGTGGAAAATTCAAACTGGTTCTTATTTAGGTTCACTAAACAGTGGAATACAAAGTCCTATAATACAAAAGTGTCCACAAATATTCCTGATTAGACTGGCAAGACAGGAAGTGTCTTGGCAGTGTCATTAAAAGCTTAACTCTGTGAATGAATCCTCTGTTAAGTTACTGTGGGTGCTTCTGGTGTCTCTCTCTGATGGGCCCAGCAGTCGTTGTAAGATGAGACAAATTTTTAGTCTTTCCTTAACTCACAGTGGAGATTCAGGTCAAAAATCTGCTTTTTGCTGGGCACCTCTCTTCAGGATGAACAAGAGAATTTTTATATTCTTTCCACCCATTTAAATGGCTCAAAATTTAAACAGCAACCTCTAAGAGGAAGGCTTATCAGAAAAATTATTCTGTTCTAGTTTTGTCTCCAATGAGTAATGCTTACCACTGCAAACCTAGAGAGGGGGGAAAATGAAGATTAAGGGAGAAGTAGCTCATCAGGTCTCCCGGTTTCCTCTGTGCTCTGACTACTCTTTGAATGAATGGATTGTGGGATGAGAGACAGCTGAGCATCAGATAAAATCAGGCTTAAAAATTCTTCATGTCAAGTGCCAGTGGTAAAATTACAATCATCCATCTGGGAAAATGGTGACTACTGATAGGTAATTATTTTCCTACCTGCAGCTCTAGAATTGGTAAGAGATTGCGATCAATAAGCCCAGGGAGGATTATTTTTAGACATTAATAATAACAAACCTGGAAGACTGGAGTTTTAGATGCAGCAGTGCTTGTATATAAAAAATGAAATAAAAGGAAAAAAAGGTTGAAAATAATGATAGTTTACATCCACAGCATTTTGAAAATTATAAAATCAATATATCAATATCGAAGTCATTGAACTGTTGGTTATCATTAGGAGAGTTAATAGTTTAGAAATACCAACTGACTAAAAAACTGTAAGCCCAATTTCAATACTTGTAATGTTTTCTAGGAAAGCAGCTCTGAATAACAGTCTTGAAAGCCTGTCTTGGGTTGTGGTGTTTAAATTAAAGATGTATTTGATGAAGTGAAGCTTCATGAATGTGCAAGTTAGAACGGATTAAAAGCTGTAGGATGTCAGATATGTCACTGGCTTAGAGATGTACCAATGGACTGAGTGTAGTTGATTCATGCAGCTGATGATTTTAGAATCTTTAATGTCATTTATGTATTCCATTATGAAAATGGATTATTGACTAGCCAGTAAGTAGAAATGTGAGTCCTTTTGTTGAGCAGGGCTTTATGTAAGGGCTGAAAGCATAGAAAAAAATGCTTTAGAGAAGAACCTTAAAACTATAATTAAATTATGAAGTCACTTATGGAATGATAGTCTTAAGCCCCAGCATTTTCTTTTTCTTTAGACTAAATACCTTGTTTAAGACACTCTGAAAGAGTCTTGTTTTCAAATTGTTCTGTATATGCTTTCTCTCAAAATCAGAGTCTTTGAAGGTAAAAAATAGCAACCCTGTAATTTCTGTTAGATAGTCCTGTCCAAGCAATTGACATTAAAACAAAATTAACAAGTAAAATAAATGAATGTTCAAGTTTTGTGAGCCTTTTAGTGGGAGGAATCAGCTACTATTTTTACAGCTAAAAAAGGTATTTCAGGGTTGTTATTTTTTTCTTCTAGAGTAGTTTCTGGCATTCATTTCATAGCAGTGATTTTTTCTCTTCTTTTGGAGTCAAACTGTGTGGTTAACAGTGATCTGGGGAAAAAACAAAATTTTAAAAGAAAAAACCTGGATCAAGATTAATATAATATTTTTTGTCACCTTCAGTTGGACCTGGAAGACTTAGGGCTGCTTCGGGTTCTATATCTAGGAAGATAAATAGAGTATGTGAAGTTTTGGAGATACCTAATTGTGGTCTTGGGCACTTGATAAGGGATCAAAGGCTTGTGTGGAACAGATGCTGAGGCATAGATCTGTGAATATATAGAAATGTATGTCTGTGTGTAAATGAGGCTGTGGGTATCTTCTCTAAGCTCAGTGCCTGATTGTTATCTCTGCCTGATGAAATAATTTTTCTTTCCACAACCACTGAAATGGAGCTCTACGAACACGTAATCTGAATCTGTATGGGAACTGTAGAGAAAAGAATTTTGCCCAAGTCAGATAATAAATGTAGCCAGTTTGGGGAGAGCTGAAGTGTTTGAGGTGTTGTCTGAGGTGGTAATAGAAGACAGCGAGTGTTTGATGAATAATTATAGAGGTGGGAGGAAAGAGAGAAGCTATAAATCAAGTTGGGATTGGAATAGGGGTTTTATTATGTATGAATGTATATGAACCAGTGATTAAAACAAGGAACCTCTCTGGGCTTTCAGACGGTGCTTGTCAGCATGGAATCTATTGACAGTACTCTACTTTAACTGTAAATATTGTGGCTTTGTTCAAGTGCTGTGGGTCTTTTGATAAATAGCTTCATCAATGCTCAAAACTTAATGCTCTGATGTGCTATTAACATGGGTATTGTACCTGTGCACTTTAATTTTTTAAGCTAAATAGAAAAAGAAAGCCCCTTCAGAAGTGCAAGGATCAAAAAAAAAACATAGGAAATTATAATGCTGAATCCAATGCAGTCTCTTCCTGACTATCCAGTAAGATTTTTTAAGCCTTGTGGTAGATGATGCTCTTATATTGTAAATATTAGAAACATTTTGTGAAACAGGAGGATTTCTACCTCAGTTACACTTTTTGTTCTCATCACTGCTCATAGAGAGGAGAGATATACTTGAGGAAAGATCTGCCGTGGAAAATTCAGACTAACAGTGCAGTTTTCCTGCACCTTCAAATTGTTCATAAACTACAGAATTAAAACACCACCTGTCTTGAACAGTGATGTGCATTTAAAAGGGCTTTCCATGTGCCCATTAAGGTTTGTCCATGGACTGCTCCCCTCATGGTTCAGCAATAAAGTGCATTGCAAAGGCAAGAGGCATCTTCTGCTTTTACCCCTGAGCACTCAGGCCAGGTGCAACCTGAGCAGAGAAGAACTTGCATTGCTGCTTGCTCTTATTGCACTGGTTTTAAGGAATAAGTAAAGATATATTTTCTCCTGATAATTTCCATCAGTGCTGAATTCTCCCTAGTGTGGTAGAGATAAAATATGGGAATTCTCAGGCTCAATCTGGCCTTGGCATACCTAGAGAAATATCTCTCTGTGGCACCAAACAGCCCTATTTGCTCCAGAAAATGATTAGTAGAGCTCAAAGTACAGATATTTTTCTCATTTTCTATTAACATTAGCTGTTGTAACTCAGGATATCCTTATCTACACCAGCAAAAAAATCTTTCTTTGAATGTTTTGTCCATGGGGGCAGCCTGCAGCAGCAACTTCAGCAGTTCAAATGGGAAATATAGTGAAAAATATTTCCTTTATCTTTAGTTTTGAAAATTCTTCTTTTCTTTTCCCCCTTCCATTTTCTTAAGGCAAAAGCCACTGTTATCACATTCTTGTCACTAGGAGCTCACAAAGCTCCCTGTTCTCCTTTTCCAAAATACATACTATTTTTTACTGTGATAGTCACCTTTTTTCTAGGATAAAAGATGCCCATTTTTTCAATTGCTGCTCTTCTTAAATTTTCCCAGTCATTCTCATTATCTTCTCAATACTTTCCAGTCTGGCAGGTACCCTGTTGAAAGCATTGAAGGTGGTCTTTCTTCTGGATCACTGAGTCATTTAAGTTGGAAAAGACTTTTAAGACCATTAAGACCAGCCATTACCCCAGCACTGCCAAGGCCACCAATAAACCCTGTCCCCAGGTGTCGCATCCACACATCCTTTAAACACCTGCAGGGGTGGTGACTCCACCACCTCCTTGGGCAGCCTGTTCCAATGCCTGATAACCCTTCCCATGGGAAAATATTTCCTAATATCCAATCCAAACCTCCTCATGTGTGACTCGAGGTCATTTCTTCCAGTACTATCATCACTTACTCCCTGGGAGAAGAGACGGACTCTGACCTGAATGCACCCTCCTGTCAGGGAGTTGTAGAGAGTGAAAAACCTTTCCTGCCCTCCAGGAACACCCACCCAACTTGGTGGCATCTGCAAATTGACTGAGGCTGCACTTGATGCCCTTGTCCTTATCACTGAAAAAGTTATTGAACAGCAACAAGCCATTGTTCATGAGTTCTTTCTTACATATTACTCCATCCTTGCCCTCCTGTATATCAATATTACACTTTCCTCTGATCATAGCTTCATATTACATAAAAGTGTTGACTAAGAAACCCTACCAACAAAAGAATCCATCTCGCTTATCTGAACTTATACAGGCAATTTAAGGACTGACAAGGTTATGAATAGGTGAGATTTTCTTCTTCTCCGCCTTACTTCACTTTCTGACAACTTAATATTCCACTTTGTATTTCTCCGCTCCATTTTTTTAGTGGAGTACGTGTCTCCAGTGCTCCTCATTCAGTCCATGCCTCAGACTTTATTTACCTGGAAAATACTGTATATAGGAGATGTTTTTACCGTTCTGCTCACCCTCTCTTTCCGTTGTACTTATAAATGTAACAAAGAAGTGCAGATGCAGCTCTCTGTTAGCCCACAGAGATCCAGCGTACTGACTTTTCATCTTAACCTATGTTTTCTGTCTCTCAGCCATTTTTGGATCCAATTTATTTGTTTTCTTTATCACAGTAAGTGCAGAAGTTTTTTTTTTCTATTTTTCCATCGTCTGTCTGTAATCACAAATGCATTCAACCTTTGTAGCAGCTTTTGATTTTAATTCTTTTGTGCGGAACATATGAAAAAATTCTGCAAAACATAAAACCTCTACATAAAACTTCCAGAGAGCACACTTCAGCACTTTGCTGCCTATTCATGTGGAGCATATGTCTAAACAAGTGGTATTAAATATGCTTTTAGTTGCATGTTATGCACCCTACAAGCCTAAGAGTGTGGGTCTGAGTGACTGGTGAGGCACAGAGGCAGAGAAGGAGGTTGTCTGAAGATGTTTAAAAGCCAGCATGTGCATTTATTGCTGGTCATTGTCTCCTGTCTCATCTTCCTGGGGATGCTCCTGGGCTTGCCAAGGTCCCCAGGCCAATTTGACAGCATCTAAATTCTCTGCTCTCCTCTAGTGCACATCTCCAAAAGCTCCTGATGTGCTTTTCCTCCTCTCCTGGTGTGCTTTTTGTTCCCTCAGACCATGTGAGCAGCACAAACCAAGTACTGTGGATCTCTGAGGCTTTCAGAGCCTCTTTCTAGTGCACGGGAGCCATCTAGCTCAAGAGGGCTTGATTGATATTTTTAGTGGCTTTTTCACAAAGGGGAAAGAAACTGTACTGTCAAAACTGGAGACATTTTTTGTGCTGTGGCAATTGCTGAGCTTGGCAGGGAAATTGTTTCTCTACTTGTCTGGAAAGCAGGGAGAAGCCCTTACAGGAGCCTAGCAGAGCGACTTAAACTGAAGGAGACCACTTTCCTCTCACCACCTACTTGTGTGATTTTCTACAACCTCCTCCCAGCCCCTCCGTATCTCCTGCAGGACAACTCATGGCCGGAATTCCAGGCTGCGTTTACCACAAAGTCATGCAGTTCCCAGTGCTGTACATCAAGTTGTCCCCTTGATCTCTGCTCCCTCTACCCACCCAACCATCTTGGCCATAACTCCTCCTATTCCTTATGAACTGAAGTTTAGGAAATGTCCTTCCAGGTGATTACAGGGTATGGAGGCAGCAGGGAGCTGGCCTAGAAGTGATTTTCCAGGGAAAAAGGGAGGATGGGAAGGAAGGAGAGGAGAGAACCCAAGAGCCTCTGAAACTCAGCAGAAGGGTCAGCAGCAGCAAATGCCAGGGGACAGCAAAGGAGAGCCAGATCCCCTGTCATGGGCTGAGCAACAGGAGAGTAACTGATTATTATAATTATTTTCAACCCCTTTTAGCCAGGAGGAACTAACCGGCAGTGCCAATTTTTCCCCCCAAGCATTCTCCCCTAATAACACCCTTAATGCAGCCTGTTCCATGGCTTTTGTGAGGCATGTTTTTCATCTCCAAACTCAATTTCATTTATTAGAGGCTTCGCCGTGTGTGACACAGTGTGCACACAGCAAGTGCAGCAAGGATTCGTTTTAATTATCGTGTATTACCAGGAGGCAAAGCGTGTTTGCGCCGGTGGGTGAAAGGGCGAGGAGGGGGTGTTGTCTATTTCCTTTCCATGCCACATAGCACAACCGTAAGGAGATGCAGCTTTCTGAACTGCATTTTAAATTTGGAATGGGGACATTGGGTGGCTGTCAGCGCTCTGTGCCAGCCCCAGCGCAGGGAGAAAGTCTCCAGCCAGTGAGAGCCCGTGTGGCTGCAATAAATAGTCTGAGATAACAAACACCTCCCTGAAGTTTTTGTTAGAAAGTCAGCCAGAGGACTCTTCTCTGGGCAGTGATTAATGATATTTGAATGTTGCTCTTTATGCAAGTGTGATAATATACAGGGTTGTTGTGGTAGTTTTATTTTTAATTGGAATTAATTTGTTGTAAGGTGAGTCAAAGTATCATTTCAGTGGGCCTTCAAAGGAGGAGCAGAAGCTGGAGGCAGAAGCTGTGTTTTCTAAGGTGACTCCAACCTTTTCTGGTTTTCTGAATGAGAAAATTTTCCTTTCCTTCATGCAGAAATTAGGAAGGTTTCTACCCTGCAGTCAATGCACCCTACTTGCTTTCTGCTCAGTTGTGTGATAGAGGTGTGGAAAGTACAAGAGGGAGCATATTTTTAATTGGAATAATTTTTTCTTTTTTTTGGCGAAGTTTGCTTTGTTTCTCCCGTTAGTTTGACAAGTGGAGACATTGTGAATGTTTACTCTGTTAGAATCACCTAGTGTGGCAGGGAGCAATGCAGAAACCTGGAAGATACTGTGAAATCAGAAAAAGTGTAGAATGAAACAGCAAGATGATGAGGAACTGACTTTGGGAGGAAGATATTGCAAGAATAGACATGGAAAATTTGTTGTTTTACCCGCTTGCGTATAGGGACTTTAAAATTATGGCCAGTGTTATTTGCTTTGAGAAATGTAGGAGGCATAATGTGGACTTAAAGGAGACCTTGTTATTCAGACCATTTTTACTCTTTTTAATATGACCAGGTAGTTACCTTACTCTCAAAATCCTTTAGAAAAATTTCTAAAAAGCAACATGTGCCCTGTAACTATGACATTAACATTTTAGTAAAGTTGATAGAAAAAAAAAATAGTATTACCTTTGGAAACAATGGCACATTGCATGAAATTTATGTATCACACACATGCGAAAAACATAATGGTTTTTGGCTTAATTTTATGACAAAAATTAAAAAAACCAAAAAAACACAAAAGTAAACACCCAAAATAGAGGATTTTAATTTTTAATATTTTTTAATATTTTCCATATTTGTTTTTCTAATTTTCCTACTCACAGGCTGAAAATTTTCAGTGAAAAACAAAACATAAATTAATTGCAGTCATCCAAGGCAATGAAAAATCATTGTGTTTTCATGTGGCATTGCGCAGTTTGAGCAGTTTTCAGATAGAAAATCCTGCTCTGCAGGAATAAGGAGTTCCTAGTTCTTTGCCCACGTTAGAGTTAACTGAGGGGAAGCTGAGGCCATGGGTTAATATGGTACCAAGGTTGTTCATTCTTTAAAGCAAGAGTGACGCCTGTTTGCTTCTTTCAGCTCTCTGATTGCCCAGCAGGCTTGATTGAAATCCAAACCAACGGGCTTTGAAGCAAAGATTGATTGTTGTGCACATTTTTGATAATACAGCAGTTTGTCTCCTTGGGTATAAAGCTCTAATCCCCCTTCATTTATCAGCGGGGAATCGGGAGCTTGCCTCTTCCTCAGCCTGAGGTTTGTCACAGTGGCTGTGACTCCCTTGCATAGACCCCATGGTGAAGATGTGCCCTCCCAGCAGCACCTACACACGAGTTCCTCGGCCTGCATTTCATGGGGCTCTTTGGCACCTGCCTTGCTGCTTGTTTTAGAAATGTAAATGCTAAAGTCAATGGCAGACAACAGAATTTTGTCTGTTCTCGAGATTTCAGGTTTCTTGTTTGCACACAGAGAATCTTTGTCCTCCTTAATCCTGTGCTCAGACTCTGTTCTTATCTTCCGATTTGGCTGACCAGGAGGTGTTGTTTTGGTTTTCAACCAACACATTGCTTCAGAACTTCAATAAAACCTGGAATTATAGAATCATGGAGTAGTTTGTGTTGGATAGGACCTTAAATAGAGAGAAAGTGGTCTGGTGTGTTTGTGTCACTGACTCTGTGTATCCCAAGTAAGATGCCACCTGTCCTGAGAAAAGGACAAGTCCTTGCCCAGCAGAACTGGAGGCTGAGAGGTGATGCAGATGTGGCATCTTTCTCTGTTCTGTGGTGATTGATCACCATTACTCAACCATACTCCATCCTGAGTGTTGCTGTCACACAAGGTGTTTCAGTAGAAAGCCCATGTGACCAGACAAAGTGGAAAAGTATCCAATTTGAGCAGGATCTGTGCTCTGATAACTTGTGAACACCATCATGTGCTCCTGTAACCACAAGCTCCTGGGCAGTAATTCCCTCTTGGCATGCAGCAGAGCAGGGCTTTTCCACTGCTCGCAGCTTACTGAGAAAGCCACAGCACATCTGTTCAGTGGTTGAGCCATTGAGCATTCTCTGCATAGCCCGCCTGGATAAGCTGTCACTCTTGATTTTTAAAACATTTCACAACAGAGGCTTAGCCTGGAATTGAGAACCTCTTGTGAGCAGCATCTGCAGAGGCCCCTCTGCTCACAAAGCCATACCAGGCAAAGCTGCCACCATCATGTCTTGGTCAAGAGGGGATCACGTCCTCTCTGCTGCAGCAAACACACCAGATTATTTACCCTTCCTCAGTGAGCTGCACACCTCTGGTTTGCATTTTTTTATGTTTCTAGAGCAATGCTTTAATCTGTTCTTCCCTGCCACCATCCAGGTTTTAGAGATTCTCCTTAGAACATCTTTTCCTCACGTTCCCTTCGGAACACTGGTTTTGCATATCCTTTTGAGAAGAAATTGGCATCCTATTCTGTTATTCTGCATGTTGGACTTGGTTGGCTGGGAAGAGAAGAAGTGTGTATGCAAAGCCTCTCATTAGCCTGGAGATGCTAATTTCCTTAAGCCTTATTGATAGTCAACCTGGGAATGATCCACAGCACTTAAATTTAGCTTGCTCTTCTGAGGCTCCCTTGAGAAGTGTGTGTCTCTCTCCATTGCTATTACAAATGACTACAGTGATAAATATTTGTCTTTGTGAATACTCCCTTGTTTGTTTGATCTTTAACAGGGTGCATTTTTGTTTCTTTTGCTTTATACTGTGTGTTTTCTATGCTGAGCAGAATCCACCAGACTGAGGGAGTGGGCTGCTTTGTTAATATTATTACATTCTGAGTTATAGCTGGTTGCATTTTTAACCTATGAGTCAGTAATTTCTGCCACAAACTTCAATTAATATGTGTCTCATCAGTGTAGAGACTAAAAGTTACAAGCTAGCATATGGTTTGGTTCCATTACTTTTGCAGAATTTAGTAACAATGTTCTTGGTTTGAACAGAGGGACGTAACTGGATAGAATTTCCTGAAAACATTGCCTACAGCCCATTGTCACCTTATTCAATTGGTCAGATTTGAAATACAAACAAACAGCAAGTGCTTACAGAGATTCGAAAATAATATATTTATTTTTTCCAATTTATAGAAATTAAAATTAGCGAAACAAAGCAAAAGCGTGCCATTCATCTCTCAGTTGCTGTCCCAATTGATTATGCTGGTTGGTGGATGATATTTTTGAATGTTATCATTCCCAGAATGTGTTTATTAAAAAGCCATTTCTCTATTTCTGTTGCAGTGAACTATTTCATAAAAAATGGTACAGAAGATGTGTTACTGTGTGGCAACAGCACTGATGCTGGGTAAGTACTTTAAAAATATCTTCACTTCTGGTCTGGTTTTGTTGCCTTTAGTATTATTATTATTATTACTAGATTTTCCTCTAGTTCTGCCCAGTTTTCACCAGCATGAAGTAGATATTTCAACTTCCTTGTGTCTAGGCATAATAGTAGAGAGGATAATGACAATATTGTGCATAGTAATACAATTTTCTCAACTGCAGGGAAGATAAGTTTCTGTGTGTCACTTATTCAGGTTTAAAATCTTTAGGGGCCTTATTACAGTTCTTTTTCAATACATTTGAATTTCTCAATAAAAACAGTGAAAACTAAGTAAGATTTTGGCTGAGTAGAGTATTTTAATGGAAATGAAACAGAAATGGAAACAGAACACCTGGAGGAATTTGAACTAATGATGGATTCCTGGCTTTTAGCAATGGAAGATAAACAAATGAACAAATGTCCCAAAAACCGAAGGTTTTGAAAGTGGGAAGATACTCAGATTTGAATTGTGATCTACATTTGCACTTGATTTCCTTGTAGACTACATATTTCATTTTCTCATTGTATAGACAGTGAAGAGATCCAGGGGTGTACTAACATCCTCTGCATAAAGGACTTAATTCATATCCCTGCCATCTATAAATGCCAATGGTTCTTCCTGCATCCCATCCCCAGGGTCCAAGTGCGTTGTCAGAGTGTGTGCTTTTATTTGACAGCTTCTCATGATCTTGATGGAAGTGGAAGAGTTCAGATAGGGTGAAAAGAGATGGGATCTTCTGTGGTAAGAGGAAATTATCAGCTATGCAAAGATTGCAGGCTGTTAGGAGTCGTAGGGAAAGGTTAGAGTAGTAGGACAGAGGAGCTTTTGAGCCAAATATGTGAAAATGTTTGAACCAGGGAGGTGGGTGTCTGAGGCCAAGAGACAGGGGGAAGGTGAGATGGTCTGCTCTGGAGACAGATGTTCTGAACCGGTAGAACCAAATGTGGAAGACTGGGAAAAAAAAAATAAAAAAAATAAAAAGAAAAATATTTCATTTAGGAGAAAAAAAGGCATCTGTGTGCAGGGAGGCAGCAGGGAGATGAAGGGAAGATAAAATCTGAACTTGCTTGTGGACAAAAAGGCAAGAAAAGCCCTCAGGTCCCGGGGAGAGACGTTTTGCTTTCTGCTGCCTCTGCGTGTATCTGTATTGACATAAGACAAAGGGAAAGCTCAGTGTCAGCCTTCCCTGTGCGTGTCTGATCTGGATTGCCAGCCTGAATTAGACTGTAGGATCCTTGGGCAGAGGGCCATGCTTTCCCCTTTGTTTGTTCCTCAGGAGGTACAATGTCAGCATCCATTAATTAGGGCCTTTGTTGATTGTAATACATTGTGTTTATCCAGGCTCAGGCAGACCTCCAAGACTATTGGGATGTTTCCCGGGAATCCCAGGATTTGGCAATCTCCATTGTGCTGGTGAACCTCAGCCTTTGCAAACCAATAGGCAGTAATATTGGGAAAAAGAAATGCTCTGCACAGCAACAATATTTTGTGTGTCATGGAATATTCATTGTTCTCGCTGATGACCTGAGCCGTGGTGGTGGAAAGCTGCTGCTCATGGGCAATGCTGAAAGAGTTGATTACTACTTCTCTGAAATTGTTCAACTGATGGGAAGTTAAATACCAATCCAATATCCATTGCGTATTTATATATTGGCATCCTGTGTAGATTTAAGGGTTAGTTTCTAGCAAGGCGAATGAGCAAAGCCACCCTCTTTCCTTCCCAGGAAAGTTAATAAATGGCAGCGTGTCATGATTGGAGAAAACCTCTGGTGGAGGCACTGTGCCCATGAGAGAGTAACAGCCTGAAACAGCCAGGGAAGAACTTGCAGTTCTTGAGTATAAGATGAAAATGACACCTTCAAACTGAGTGTTCTTGTACTTGTTTTGATAAATACATCAAAACTGTGAGTGTTCATGGCATCAAGGGAAACCGACTTTCCCTTTATGCCTCAGTTCTTTCTTCTTCAGCCTTTTGCTGTTTTAGTTAAGTATTTAATACCACTGGGTAAGGTTTGAGTTTAAATGGCTAAAAAAGGGTAATAAATATTCCTACTTACTCTGAGTTTTTAGCTCAGAATTAGCAAGTGTCTTCTTGTCTGCTACACATTGCACAGAGTGGCTGCCAATCATCCACTGCCATTGTTTAAAGACATGAAGGTAATTAGAAGGATGATCCTCAGGCCCCAGGGAATGTGCAAAGTCATGTATTCCCACCTGTTGGGACAGGGAGAGAGCATCATTTACAGGCTGACCTATCTAACGAGTGGATTTGTTTTCTCTCACCCTTCTTGCCAAGAGCAAGAGTGTTCTACAGTAAACCAAAATCTGCATGCTTGGGACCTTCTGGGACAGGTTGCACCGCAGGAGGAAGGGAGGGAGAGGACTTAAGAGGAAGTAGATGTGTGAGGTTGTGGTTCCTTCATTTATTAGTAATGAAATCCATGACAAGTGAGGGCTCGAACTGGGAACACATCAAGGCCTCAGGAAGGTGTGGTAAGGAAAGACAGCTGTGTCTGAGGCAAGGCTGTGTCTGAGTGTTCATAGCATTTGTGGAATGTGCTTTTGCTCAGTTTGAATTCATCAGCCTCTGGGATACACTGAGGACCCAAAGTAAATTCAGGGAAGGGTGGTGTCATGTGTTCTCTCCTGGAAGGATTTGTTGTTAGAGTGAGGGATATCTGTGTTGTGGCCAGGATATTAAATCTTGAGATAACTGAAAAAGCCATTTCAGTGCATTTTTAAAAGCGTGTAAATGACACTCTGAGGTTCGTCTGGTTGCTGTTATTATGGAAGACTTAAAAAAAAATCCAAATAAATCTGCTGTGGCAATTGTTAGATGATGAGACTCAAGTGGTGTAATGTAAGAGCATGTAGTGATGGAGACTGCAACCTGAGCTGGAGTAACAAGCCAAAATCAGCAGGGAAATGATCATCACTGGATTCTATATCACAGGCAATCTAATTATCTCCAAGGTGGGGGCTTTATTACATTACTATGAGGGGCTGTTTTCTGAACAAGCACCCAAGCTGCCAATAAAGTAGAAGGTAATGGATCTAGCTAATATTGATTCCACTTCAGAAGGGATTTGAATAGATGTATGTCACTCAGCTACAGCAAACATGTCTCTAGTACCTGACCTGGCAGAGACCAGAAAAAAACATTTATTTGCATTTTCAGGTATGCTCAAGCAACCTCAAGAATCTGCTTTAAAACCGTGCTATAGAAACATGGTAGGAATGTCAGGGAGATGCCAGATTTCTTAGGCACAAGGGCTGATCTGTCTGTGGGGTTTCCCATGTGATGCCTCAGAAACCTTCTTATTGATATCTGAAATTTGACTTTTCTTCATTTAATCAAACAGAACATTTTTGTTGCTTTCCATTTTATCTGACTGCGTTTCCCCCCTTGTTGTATTGTAAGAATTTGTTTTGTGCTTACAAGGAACAGACTACAATAGGAACAAAAAGTAACTTTTGGAGAAGAGAGAAAATCAAATAATTGTGATCAAAGTTATTCTTTGGCTCAAAGTGACCCATGTTTTGTATTTCACAACAAGCTCATTCAGAAAACTACACTGATAGGAAAATGTTCTACTCTGTGTGTCACAGGTTGGTCAGACTGGGAGCAGTGCTAACAGTAAGGCTCTCTTAACCCAACCAAACAAAAAAATAGTGTATTTGCAGTAGTTGGTGTTTTTAGATGTGTTTGGAGGTTGAATTTAGTCATTCTTTTGGGTGTGGCTGCACTGGAATATACACAAATTGCTTCTCTTTGCAATTTCAGCATCTTCAATTTGATTTGTTTAAAACAAATGGAGAAAGCTCAGATAGTCTGATTTTAAAAAGGGATTGCAGATTCTGTAAATTTTCTTTTCAATTTAATCCCCAGTATATATCTTATCCAACATTGAACACCTTGTTTCAGCCTCAGGGAAGGTGCAGTAAAGATCCAATACATAGACAAATATTAGGGAGATCCTAGGTGGGAGCAGAAGGTGGAAACTGCTCTTTCCTGAGTGAAATCAAGTCCTGGCATCAAGTGGAGCATGTTTTGTGAAGGCTGCAGAGCAGCAGATGACAACAGATACAATTCCTATTAAAATATATCTGTATGTTTGTATACACACACATCCTGTATGTCTGCCCTCCTGGTCCCACCTTCAGAGCCAACGAGGCATCCTGCTGGAGCACACCACCACCAGAGCTGATTCCAGTGTGAACACATCCCTGTCAGGCCACACCAACTCTCTGGTGCAATTCGAGCTTGTCCTTTCTTGGTGACATTTAGCCATTCACTTTGGTGAGGTGAGCAGCTCTGCAGAATCCCCTGCTTCCCCACAGAGTAAAGACTTTCATGGGGGCTGCAGCAGTGTGGAATCATCTGTCTGTGAGAAAGGAAGATAGATTTCAGCTCTAAAGCATTTCCACTTTCATCCTGCTGTAATTTCACAGGGATGTTTTTCTGCTGTGCTTAGGCTGCTGTTTTTATCTCCCCTCCTGCCTGAAGGTTTGGTTGAGCAATAGAAACAGCAAGGAAATTTGTCCATTAGGAGAAAGAGACAACATGCTGTCAATGTACAAAGTAAACAAACGGACACAAAAGAGAAACTTAAATTCTTTCTTTTCACTTTTTCATTTGCAATTACAACAAGGAGCTGGCTTTTCAGAAAAGCGTACATGTTTTAAGTCAGTTGTGCCCCCTTTGGATCTCAAGGTCAGACTGCTTAATTTTTTTTTCCTGTACATGATATGTCCTGTGTATTCAGCTCATGGGCAGGGATAGACTACAAGATCATACTGACGATGAAAGCACATTTGCATCATGTCTGTACTGATATTACCAAAAAAGACTAGTGAACAGGAAGGAAAAAGCAGCCAGTAAATCTACTTCAGGAACAAGAAGAAAGCACCTTTGGCAACCGCATCCTAGTAATTGTTGCTATAGAAACTTTAGCTACCTTTATTCTCACTATGACCTTGATTTTTCTTAACAGGATACATTAAAATAATGTAGAATCTTGTGGGGCAAGATTCTCTGTGGTTTGGTAAATTCTGTCACTGCATATAAGGGATGAAGGAATACTATGTGTTGTAGCGTTCCTCAAAGTTTTTGTGTCAGTCATAACTCTTTCTAAGGCATTATCAGCAAAAAAAAAAAAACAAACCAAAAACTTTTGTTTTCTTCTGTGTTGTAGCATTTTACTAAGGTTATTAATATCCACATGTAAAATTGGATCCGATGCCTGTTTTCATAGTCTCTATGAGCACCAAAAGCAGTGTTTTTGTGGCAGTTTCTCCACATCATCCTCCTGTCAGTGCACTTATTACACGTACAGCAGTGCAGCACTTTGATCTCTCTGAGCTGTAGTAACATTCCTTTGCCTTTATGCATCCTCTAAACAGTGATTTAAAGCCCCTTGGAAAGGCTTATCACACCCTTGAAGGGCAGAGAAGAAGCATGCTCCGTGCTGAGGAGGACAGCTGCTATTGGGTGCTTCCACCAGTGCTGCTGCAGCTCTTACCCACACCTTGGCAGAGGGGAGCCTGGAAAAATGTCTGTCTGCCAGAACATGTCAAACAGCATCCAGCAACACAGCCCCAACTGCACCAGAAACTGGGGAGCTGCGCCAGGGAAAAGTGCACGCAGTTGGCTCTGTTATTCTGCTGCTGGCAATTAGGACCACTGCAGTTCTAAGCTGCTGTAACTTACATCTGTGTTATTCTTATTGCTATTGTTGTTATTAATTGTTTTCTATAAGGTCCTAGATTCAGGCCATATTGTGCTGGATGCTGGACAAATAGGGTGAGAAGAGCTCTCTTGGCTTGGAGTTTTGGCATTTCAGTGGTGCAGTCCGTGGATGAGTGGAGTGGAGGTGTTGCACGTAGACACTCCTGGGGAGCAACATCAATACCTGAAATCTGACTTTTCTTCATTTAATCAAAGAGAAATTTTTCGTTGCTTTCCATTTTGCTTATCAGACTACATTTCCCTTCTTGATGTACCACAAGAATTTGTTTTGTGCTTATAAGGAACAGAGTACAATAAGAACAAGAAGTAACTGTTGGAGAAGAGAGAAAATCTTCAGTACAGGAGAAAGCCCTGGTTGCCAGTCATGTCGGGACTACCTGGCTTGTCAAGCATTGTTTAACTTGCTCCTGGAATGGGTCTGTTCCAGGAAATGGGATACTGGGAGCTTTGGCATGTGCCTAATGGGATTGGTGTGTGCATTATCCATACCAAATGCAGCCTCATGTGGTACAGCTGGGCTGACAGGTGGGGCAGGTTGTAAAGTTGGCTTGAATGAAGAAGGGGACGCAGTTTCAAATGTGTCCCCTTCAAATGTCACCAAAGCAAGGGTATTTTGGAAAGAACTGTGTTGTTTAAACTACTAGAGCTAAAAACGTAATTACATTCCAGATTATCAAGCAATACTAGTGAATTTGTTTCAAGCCTTTAGGCCATGTAGCACACCTTAAATGAATTTACCTAGGTTCTGATGTAAATCACATAAGCTTTTCTATTTACTCTTAGCTGGTTACAGTGACAGGAGAGTGAGGATGGTCTGCTCATGGTGAGAAGGCTTCTCGCTTGAGTGTGTTAAACAAACAGTAAGTATGACACCTCAAAGGGGCCATGGGCATGACTTGAGGAATTATACAGGTTTAGGAACAATAATAACAGTCCTCGTTCCTGGGGATCAGTGGTGTATTTGGAAGATCCTGTCTCTGGTCAAACAGCAGCAGTAGGGATTAAATCCAAATCCACTCAGTTCTTAAGGAGGGGTAATATTACCTCTTAGTCAAAGCTGTAATAAGCTCATCAGCCACATGAGAAAAGCAGACTTACTAGAGCCTACAGCCTTCATTAGGCAGTAATCTAGTATTATGTTTATGATGATAAATTATTGCCCTACATTTTGTATGGTGGGTTAGACAGAAGCTCTGGTGTCTGGCCACTGGATTGAGTCAGGAGAAATAGGAGCTTGCTTGCCTGGCTGCAGTGTGGAGCCTGAACAAGGTGCCTTGCAGGAGAGGGAGTTGTTCCCCTCTCTTCTCGCGTGTGTGCATGGAGTGCTCGGATGTTGCGGGCAGAACCCATGGCTTTTCTATCTGCCTGAGCAAGCGCCCAGTGGGGGAGGCTGAAACTTTCTCTGGATACAAGTCAGTGGGTGCTCTGAGCCTGTGAGCAATCCTGCTCATGGGCACCTCCTTCTCTTTTCTCCTCCAGTTTCAACTCTTGGTTGGTGTGGCTCTTTATTCTGAGCATTACTTTTCTTCTTTGTCATCATTGCATTTTTTTTCCTTTTCCCTGCAGCTTATGGTTCAATTTCCTTGCACTTCCATCATTTCAAACAATTGGCACCCCTTCCCTTGCTTTTAAAAATGTCCTTCAAATTCTCTCTGTCCATTTGGATGCTTGGAGTGAGAGCTGCTGGGAACTCCTGTTCAGACCTATCCAAGATGAAGCATGACCCTGCAAGTCAGATTTTGGCTTTTAGATGGTAGTTAGTGGGGAATTTTAAGTCATACACTCTAACTGTGATTAGTCTTTAGTAATACAAAACAAGAAAGAGCAGGGGGAGGAGAAAAACCTGTGACTTTCAGGCAGTGACATCAGTGACTTTGGCTGAAATGCTGCTGCCTTTTGGCCCCTTTCTCCTGCATGCCCAGTTACTCTTACAACATTCATTTTTTAAAATATTTTAATGTTTTAGAATGGGTAGTTTCATTTTTTTTTTTTTGATAAGAGCAAATGTTAGTCTAAGGATCTTTGTTCCCCACAGTATGATCTGTCTTGACTGCTGTTTCCTGCCTCAGAGTCAAGGGAAAGGAGAAAATATGGAAAGTGCAGGGAAAAATAGTCAGGTCTGTGGTCTAAAGGAAATCTAGGAATTAGCCATGTGTCAAAGACATCAGCTATAAACTTTTCAGCTCGATTTCAGCTTGATTCTTAGGCTTAAGCTGTGACCTAAGCAGGAACACTAAGGGACTCTTAGCAAAATAGGAGTTTGGTTTTTAAATTTTTGCTGTGTCTGTGCTTCGTGCTTCATTGCTTCTGTAGTGAGCAAACCAGAGTGCCCCTTTGTAACCTAAACTCAAGGAAAATGCAGCCTTCCCCTCACAGATGTCATTGATGTTGACTGCTGGTAGCACACAGACAGCCCTCCCTGTTTTTCAGAATCTGAATGTTACAGTCCAGTGCATGGATGTTTTTAAAATACTCTTTTATTGCCCAACCCTATTGGCCACTGTAGGTTGGATCAGCAGGTTGCTTGGCTTGCCTAGATCAAACTCTTGAGACAGAGCATTCTGTAATTATGCCCCTCAGCTACAGCTCTCCGGCATTCCCAGTCTGTGTTATTTAAACCAAAGCTGTTTCTTATGTCCTTTAATTTCCTGTACCAATGCCAGCTTGCAGTGGTGATTACAGCCTGATGGATATGTAGGTGTGCTGCTGCTTTTAACTTTTCTGAATCAATGACACTAATTTTATTGTGATCAATTGAACAGCATCCTATGACACTCCTGTGGAGGATGGTATATTTATGTAGCTTGTTGTTGTTGTTGCCCATCCCTGTGCATCAGAGGAGAGTACAATCCTCACAAATGCTTCCCTGAGGTAAAAGAAGCTGAAGAGTTTGCTAAAAAATCCAAAGGGGTAGGCTTGATGTCATACATGGAGAAAGGTTCAGTACAATCTTGAGGCTCCTTAAAAATCCTCAGAGGAAATGGTGTCGGTTGCAGAATAATATTCTCATGTGAAAGCCTTACACTTAAATGTCTGGAGTGTTTTTCTGGGAAGCAGCATTTTGTTTTCTTCTCAGTGTTTTTAACACGTTCCCATACCCTGTGAGTTATCTCTCTGTTGGCCATGAAAGAGGGTGAGTGGGAATAAAGAGTTGACAAGTAGGAAATTCTGTCTCAAGGGTCTGGTTGCCATAAGGGTGCAAGCTAACATTAACAACATTTTTGGGTTGGGATTCATGCTTTTTATGCTGCAGCACCTCGTTTGAATACTCTTGCAGCTGAAAAAAAGTATTAGAGAAGTGTGTTTTCCAGGCTTCAGCTGGGATAGAGTTAATTTTCTTCCTCATGGCTGCTACATTGCTGTGTTTTGGATTTAGGATCAGAATGATGTTGGTAACACACTAATGTTTTCAGTTGTTGCTAAGAAGTGTTTCTTCTGAGTGAAAGACTTCTCAGATTCTTCTGCTCTGCCAGTGAGGAGGCTGGGGAGGCACAAGTAGCTGGGAGGGGACACAGCCAGGACAGCTGACCCCAGCTGGCCAGAGGGATATTCCAGACCATATTCCGGAGGGATAAACTGTGGGGGAAAACTGGCTGGGGGACACTGCTTCGGAACTGGCTGGGCAATGGTCAGCAAGGGGTGAGCAATTGCACTGAGCATCACCTGTAAGGTTTAATTCTTTTAGTATTGTAATTATTACTATAATTGTTTTCTTCCATTTCTGACCTATTAAACTGTCTTTATCTCAGCACATGAGATTTCTCACTGTTACTCATCCAGTTCTGTCCCTCATCCCACTGGGGCTGGGGTGAGTGAGCAGCTCTGTGGTGTTTGGCTGCCAGCTGGGGTTAAACCATTCACTGTGGAGTCAGACAGTGTCAAATGACCCATAAGGACAGAACAAAACATGAAACAATTGTATTATATGCATATAATACTACTTATATTTTAAACAGGAAATATTCCTCTGAGGTACCACTGCTCACTTTCGCAGTCAGAGGGGTTACATCTCCACGTCCTACAGATTTCCAAGCAAAGTAAAGTGCTTTGAGCACTTGCTTGAAAATTCTTCTTAATCAAAAGCTTCCATAGGAAGCAACATCGGCAGTGAACCTGAGTGACTTTGTATCCTCTAATATGTGCCCAGAAATTCTTATGAAAATCCAACCCAACACTCCTAATATCCCCTTTCTTCCAGGCTCTTGTTTAAAAGGGTAAAGAGATTAAGAGGAAATTCTCTCTACTAATTGAGATTCAGAGGAAAATCTCACCCTTCTCAGTAATTTACATTAATGGCAAAATTTCCATTTTGCCTAAGATTTTAGGCAACTTATTCTAGAAGAAGCCCAATTTCCAAATGGCTTCCCTGCCTAGGCTGAAATCCACCATTAAAGTAACCACCAGCAAAGTTTCTCTCAGCTGCATTGGGTTGTTTTAGCCCTCAGTAATAATGTTAAAATAAGAACAATGAGACAAGATCGGTGGAGCCACTCAGGATTTCTCTTTAGTGAGAGAGTAAGGTAAGGACTCAGTGCCTCTGGACACGATCACGAAGTTTCCAACCAAACCCAGTGTGTGAGTGCAGTCATTTTCTCGTGGCAGAAATAATCAGCCTTACAGAAATGTTTGTGTCCTGTGTAGACACGATATCTTAGAGCCAGCAAAGGGAATTTCCTTCTCAGGAGCCTGGAGAATCCATTTCTCAGAGCTCCTGAACAGCTGAGTGGCACATCACAGGTGATGAAGGCTTTTGCAGCAGCAGATCAGAGGCAGAAATCTCATGTATCTACAGCAGAGTGACAGCAGATGTTGCCTTTGGGAGTGAGGAGGCTTAGTGAAAAAGTCTGCCTCAAAAAAGGATGTGGGTATACAAGAGACATACGATGTGCATCTGCATATTTTAGGGGGGAAAAAAATACGAGATTTCTGCATTTTAGTGTCGTCTAACTCAGTAATGTTACTGTATTTTTTATTGAAATGTGGCTCTTATTAGGAAAAAAAAGGTAGTCAAAGTAGGAAAGATCTAGAAGGAGGCTTTTCTAGACTGGCAGGGAAAAAATAAGGAGTGACTCTTTCTTTCTTTCTTTCTTTGTGAGGCATAATTGTTATTATCTGAATTCTCAACTGGTATAAACTAACTTAGCTCTACCAAAGGTGACAGAATCACTTATTATACCCACACTTGTGTGTAGCATTTAATTCACTAAACATCAGCTGTTCATTTTTTATTGCTTTTTCTGAAAACTGCTGTAAACAAGGATCTGCACACATTTTGCAATGCTTCAGCACTCCTTTTATCAGCGTTCATAGCAGACCTACTTTAAAATTTGTGATTCACTACTGATATTAAATTAAGATGCTAAAAGTGCTGTTGAATTTCTGATGTTGGGTGCAGACACCATAGATTTATATAAAAACATATTCTCATTTCAACATGCAATACAGGTTGCTATCCTATGCTGTAAAATTTATTTTATATCTGTATAAAAATTATAGCTTTTAAAGAAAAAGAATACCGGTTTTCACACTGAGACACACTCTTGCTTTCTCAGGGGTCATTTTTTTTTTTGGTCTGGTATTTTAAAAATTAGTTTGCTTTATTTGTATTTCTGTTTTGCATTTCAGTTTCACAGAATCACAGAATGACTAGGTTGGAAGAGACTTTCAAGATAATTGAGTCCATCCCATGCCATTTTCTGGCAATATTCTGCTTTGGTAAAAAAAGTAGCAGTGATTGAGAAACTCTAGGATTTTTTTCTGGCAGAAAATAAAGCTTAAAGCTATACAACCTATGTGATGGGTGACATGTCCAAAATCCCTCATGTTCCTGCCATCCCTAGTTGTGGCAGCTGGAATTTGCAGGGAATTGTACCAGGTTCATCTTTATCTGAAGGATTAGGAGAACAGGGAGAGCTGGTGTAACTGCACATTCTGCTGAGATCTGCTTCTCTTCATCCATGTTAGATGGTTCTCATCTGAAAAGTTCCGAAATGCTGTAAGGCTCCAGGGCACTTGATTTCACATTATCTTCCTAGGATACATGCAGAAGAAAGTCCTTGCATATTTCTATGTCTTCAGTTTCTAATGGATCATGCCTTATTTTTGGAGAGTGGCTTCTGATGTGCAAGAGCCGTGGGGGTTTTTTACTAATCTGTTCTGAGAGAGAGGATGGCATGTCGACCCAGGATCTCTTCTACCTTGTGTTTCACTTGATGATGCAGTTCAGTGCTTACACAGTACCACTGAGAGCGTTTTTTATCTCTTCTGGCATATGGGGCTAGAAAATTACTTGTAAAGAGCCTCAAAGGTTAATGAGAGCCAGCGGAATTCATGCTATCTGCATGCCATTTAATACAGTAATCTACAAGACACACAAGGAAAGCTTTTTCCTGGCAGAAATAGAAAAAATGTCATGACCCCAGACTGTGGCGGTGAGTGGAACAAAGGGCTGGGTTTCTTAGATTAAAGATTTAATCCTTGTGGAGGGTGAGTGAGGTCATGCAGAGGAAGCAATCAGGAAGGTGCTCCAATAGCACAGGCTGGTGGTGTCCAGCCAGTGTCAGGCTGTGTAACCAGAAGACAAGGTTCACCATCACATTGTTACCTGCAACTGTAACTGGAGACACCATGTTTTTGATTTTTAATTAGGAATAAGTGCCAAGAGAAATCGTATTTAAGCACCTAATTGCAGTCTATTCAATATATGTGAAATGCTCAGTGATTATTTGCCATTGCAGCTTGTGCAATGGTTATTATTTCCCTGATTATCCTTTCAAAGAAGAAATAAGATTGTGTTGACCTTTGTTATTGTGAAGTAGTTATCACCTGCTTCCTGTGGTTTTACACAGTGAAGGAATTGACCATGGATGACCTGTGCTCTTAACCAAGAGCATTGGATGTGATTCCCTGGAAATAAGTTTCTCCGTGTTGGAGCCATCAAAAATGCATCTCAAAGATTGTATTTGATGTTTGCAGCACGTGTCCTGAGGGATATATATGTCTGAAGGCTGGGGAAAATCCTGACCATGGTTACACAAGCTTTGATACTTTTGGCTGGGCCTTTCTCTCCCTGTTCCGTCTTATGACTCAAGATTACTGGGAACGTCTTTACCAACAGGTATGAGGTTATTTTATTACTGTTAAAAAATAGAAATAAAGACATCATCTTGTTACAGTGGCATATACAACAGTTAAAGACAAGAAAGAATTGCTAGTTATTAGGTAAACTGTGCTTTGTGCGTGTTCTAGAGAAGGATAATCAGATGTTCTGGAGGAGGACAATCAGTTCTAATAATTAATTTCTTTTCTTAAGAGTGATGATGTCCGAAGACATTAGGCTGGGTGTTTGGGGAAATTGAGAAAAAGTGGTACTGAGGGAAAGACATAATTCATCTGAGCCTAAATGAAGTTCACCACTTAAGGAAGATCACCGCATCACCACCTGGTGATTTTTTGGTGGATGGTGTAACACGAGTTAATCTTTTGAGTCCAGCTCAAGAAAAGGCCAGAGAAACACCTGTGTTCTTGGCATATCTGGTTTTGCAAGGCATGGTGATGAACACAAATTCAGAAAATGGCAAGACTGTGTGATGGATTTCAGTTCTCCCTGCTGCAAGCTCTTTGTGAGGGACACCTGACTGACAGAATCACACATAGATCCAGACTCAACTCACAGTCACATGCAAGGTTGTGTCTGAATAAATGTTTATTTCAGCATGCATTTCCTGAAATGTGTGCGAGCCTCAAAGAACTACATCTGCCAGTTTGGTACTGAATTACATTCTCTGTCCATGAAGCAACCGATGATTTGCTGCTGCATCTCAAACCTGCCAAAAATGGAACATGATCATGTGGAGTTCAGGGCATAATGCTGACAAACTACTCCGAAGGTACTGAGGTAGACATCGCTGGAGATTTGGGGGATTTCAGCTTCACATACAGCCAGTTACATCATTTCACTTCAGGAAAGTGTAAAACAACGAACCTGAAGATTCTTAAAACAGCTGTATTCACTTACTTGACACAGAGCTACGTGTACGACTCTGGAAGAGAGAAACTGTCATGGCAAATAAGGATGAACATCACTCCATTTTATTATTTGACCTTATACTATCACGCAGTGTTTTCTGTCAGTAGTATCAACTCGCTGAGCACAGGACATATCTGTTACATATCTGTTATACATAAGCTGCCCCCCTAAATTCCCTAAGTTACGCCAAGAAATCTGGTGAAGAACCTGGAGACACATCCATCAGAGCCCAAGGTTTGGTTCTTCTCATCCTGACACAGATGTCTCAATGATATTTGGTTGAGTTGTGTTCTAACTGTGTATTTTTCTCCCTGAAAAAGGACCTGGATTTTAGACATCTGAAGGGATCCAACATGAATCCCACTTGGATGATTTCTACACACTAGACAAAACCAGATTGAGCTGTGGGGGAATTTTTCACTGCAACTGACTCTAATTATCTATTCTAACAGAAAACTAGCAGAGATATTTGGTAAAGGAGGAAAGCATTGAAAACATTAATCTTCTAGAAATTAATTCACTGCAAGGCACACAATTTTTGATGAAGGTATAAAAATTTATTGGTGAGGAGATTATTTCCTTGTATGTGGTTGTCATTTCTCATCAAAGGCTTTCTGTTTGAACTATTAACAAAGGCTGGATTCAATTATATTATAAATCTAATTTTAAAAGACACCCCTTCTTTTCTTTATTTTTTTTTAAGCATTGTAAAGCAGTGTTAATTTTATTTTTGCACTTACAGACTCTCAGATCTGCTGGGAAGATCTACATGCTTTTTTTTATGCTGGTCATCTTTCTGGGCTCGTTTTACTTGATCAACCTGATTCTGGCTGTTGTGGCCATGGCGTATGAGGAGCAGAACCAAGCCACTATTGCTGAAACAGAGGAGAAGGAAAGAAAGTTTCGGGAAGCCATGGAGATGTTAAAGAAAGAGCAGGAGGTCAGTGAACTATGTAACATGATTAGCCTCGGGTGACTTGAACAAGTGTTACCTTGGGATTCATGTCCTTTTTATTTTACATTTGTGTAATAACCAAAGTAGGAGCGCTTGGAAGCAGTTTAATGTTTATTGTATTGGACAAAGTTATTGCAGGTTTTTGGGGTTCTTTTGTGAATGAAAAATTATAGCTCTCCCTTTTAGGAATGGGGCCATTTGGGGTTTACCTATCCAGAACTGTACTGGTTTAACCATGCTGCATATGCCAGTGGAGAAAATTAATATAGTTTGGCATGAGAGGTGTTTTAATGCTGGCAAAACTACATCTGCAATTGAGGGCAACCCAGCTGTTTTGGTAGCTCAGCCAGAGCCCCAGCTGAACCTCCTTCCACCACCCCTTTAGCACACATTCGTTTCCTCACTGTCTTGCTCATAAATACCCAACTGTTTGACAGTGAAGGTAAAGGTGTAGCTTAACCTCTTTGAAGCACATACAGCTTCATTCCTGGAAAAGTAAACAGGCACACCTTGAGGTTAAGATCTGCAGATTATGCAAAGTGTATGTATTTAATGTTATGTCATAAATTTAAACAGACCAGGGAGGCCAAATGGGTGGATGTAGCCTTATAGCCTTAATAACAGTATTTAATTTGCATGTGGTTTGTGCAGGGTAGAAAACTTTTATTAAACAGTAGAAGAGAACATTTTAGGTGCTGGGAACAAGGAGACAATAAGAAAATTAGTCTGAAATAACACGTAGCACTGTAGTTCAGAGAAATAAATCCTTGAAACACAATATAAACTAATATACATAATTTTCTTTTGGGTACATATGGCTTCAGGGCCTAATCCAAAGCCCATTTAAATCCTTGGAAAGAAAATAGAAAATGCAATTCACTCTTGACAAAGTGCTAGTGGTGGCTTATGAATCATTTAAGTCCTTTTAAAGATCCTCTTTGATAGTTTAAGTAATAGGTAAATGCAATTTAGTCCACGTACAGCCACTTTGAACAGAGTAACTCTGCTATAACCTAAGGGAACAAACTGAGCTCCAACTTGTACCTATTTTATACAAATTTTCATGTGTATTGACTCCAGCTGAGCTCTTCCTAATAACAGTCAACTTTGGTAGCCCCAGCTATAATTAAAGATATTTAAGAATTTCATTTTGAAGGCTTTGATTTCAATTAAGCCCATGTGTACACAAAAAAGGAACATTAAGCCCGGAAAGCATAACATGTCAAAAAAGAAAGTTTCCCCTGAAAATCTGAGTTTTTCCCTTTTGTCTGTATGCTTTATAATAGAGTCTTTTCTTCAGCCAACCATTTCTCATCTTCCCTGTGCCCTGTTCAGTGCAAAGGGTGGACAGTACATGACTTGAGAGCAGCTCTTTGCTTTCTCATCATTTGTTCTGTTGCCTTAGGCCAGCTCAAGCAGACTTCCCAGCTCAGGCAGTCAAAGCCTGCTTGGAAGAGGAAGTGACTAATATCCTCCAAGGTTTTCCAGTGCCTCTTGCTGCTGCTCAGACTCCATGTGCTTCAAAAATGCTCCTTTGTATTTGCAGTACTCCGGGAGTATTATCCTAGTTTTATCAGAAGGAAATTCAGGAGTGCAGTGATTTGGGTCCATGATGTTCACTAATGAAGTTCAGCAATTCTGCAAATCAACTCCTGGCATCTCAAAATAGACATTTGCAGGAAGAGGCTCAGGAAAGGGAATTAGGTGGCTGCACCACGGAGCTTGCAGATGTCCTGCTGAGATTTCTCGCCCCAGTCAGAGCTACTCAGTTTTAATCTGGTTCTCCAAACCTTGATCAAGATCTTGGTTTTGACTTTTTCACTGTGCCACTAAGTTCTTGCCTCAAGAGCTCTCTTTTGCGTAGTCCTCTTATCAGGACTCATGTGAACTAAGCTTTCTTCCCATCCTTCGGCCAGGTATGTCCTTGCCAGGTATGCCTGGTCCCATACACCTTTCCTGCCCCTGGAGTTGTTGCAGTGGGTTATGGCCTGCAGGGCCTGAGTCACAGTCACAGAAACCCAGACAGAAAGGGTAGACAGGCAGGACATGGGGACATCCTTGAGCCCAGGCTGCCCTGAGTAAACTGGTAAGGTGTCCCTGCCCATGGCAGGGGGTTGGATGAACTCCAAGCTCCCTTCCAACACAAGCTGTACTGTGATTCTATGATCCTCCATGCCTTCAGGAACAATTCAGTCCAAATCCTTTTTCAATATCTGAGAGAGGTATTGAGCGCTGAAGCAATTCATGGAATAGATAAGAAAATGCTAAGAAACTAAAAATTATCTTGTTTTGCAGTAGGAGTACAGCATGCTTAGTTGCTCAACTGCAATATTTTCTAGATGAACAAAATATGACAGCAATCAAAAAGGAAAACCAAAACTGTTCAGGCCAGCTTTTATAATGTGCAGTATAAAGGGAGCAGAAATATAATTGATAGACCTGCTTGGGGACTATCAGTCAATTTATACAATTGGTCTAACATATTCCTAAATCTGAGCTTAACACCAAAAGACTTGCCAAACCTTTATGAAGAGAAAGCACTTCAGCACAGCAATTAAATCAATTGACTCAAAAAAACCCAAAACAAACCAACCAAAACAGCCTAGACCAGTGTCTGAGCCCTCCTCCTCTCTGCTCTAAGCAGCTTGCTTATGAAAGATATTTCCCACAGGAATTAAGTTTTGTTGTGCTCTCAGCTTGATAGAGCTACCACTACTTCTTGAAATACATGATTGATTCTTTACACGGCTGTTAAGTGCCTTCACTTTCCTTGGACTGATGCCTGTGGGAGGAAGGGAGTATTTTGCAGTTGAGAGATGATTGCCTGTTTGATTCTAGTGGCTTACAGACAATAGCACTGAGGATTCATCTGTTTCTCCTGTTCTGGGGAACCGGGAGAGGCTTTTTTTAACAATTCACTCTCTTCAGGTGTTGCAGCTGGGAGCCCTACGCTGGGCTGGTCTCCCGGCCACCCCCCACTGGCTCTCCAGCACCTCCAGCACCTCCAAACCTGACCCTTGTGCCCAGAGTCCGTTCACTCCCCCTGCCTGTGCTGAGGACGGGGTCCCAGCTCTCCCAGCTCCTATCGATCCTTCCTCCTGGCTGCTCATTTGCTCCCAGGGCTGTGGCTTTGAGCACTCAGGCTTTGGAATTGGGCTTCTGCTGGGCTCCCAGCAGCTGCTGTGTTATCAGCCTGCTCCTGCAGCGATCCCAGCAGATAGCCAGCACAGCATGGGAGCACACAGCACAGCAAAGGCCACTTTATCTCCAGTTAAGCCCATGGTTCTTTCTTTGCGTCTCTGATCGCAGCTGCCGGCACTGCTGCTTGGGATAAGTGTTTACAGAAACGTGCCAGCTGAGCTGCCTGCTGTTCCTAGCATCTCTCTGTGGCAGGGGAGGGAAAATCCCAGCAGCCAGCTGGGCTGCCCTCCTGTCCAGCCCTTCAAGGAGCTGAAGTCCAGGGGGTCTTTAATCTAAGGCTCCACAGCTTGAGATTTTTCTTTGCCTGGCACCAGAAGTGTTAGTCCAGAGATGTGTGCATGGCGTGTGCACACAGGCTGTTCCTTCGTGATATGTCAAATGATCTTGTGTGGGAACTCCACATAAAAACCATACTTTTATGCAGCCATTCCTAAGTTCTATGTTTACTTATCTCCTGAAATTTTTAATATCTCTCTGATACAACTTTAAAATGTAAGATAAAAAGTAATTTCTGAGCAGTAGTAGTTTTCACTGAAATCCTGAAACAACAATATTTATTCCTTCTACAATCTTCTGATTTAGGCACTAGCCGCTAAAGGAATTGATTCAATGTCACTTAGCTCATTGGAAATGTCTCCTAAAAGTGCGAAAGAAAGAAGAAATAAGAGAAAGAAAAAGAAATCTTTGGGGGCAGACGAGTATGGGGAAAACCAAAGGAATTCCAAGTGTGACTACGATGATGGCCAAAGGAGGATGGTAAGCCATGGTCTGAAACATCACTTGTTCCACACTCTGCTATCCTGGACAGGCCAGGCTCTGAACAAGGCAATTAACTGAAACTTTCAGAAGAAACAGATATTTAATACCATAACTGATATTAACACAGCAGATACAGCATACAGCCTGTGCTAGAACAGTGGAAGGAAACATTCTACCACTTTATTTTTTAAATGAATTTAAAATGCCCATTAAACATTTTTACAAACCTGTTTTTTTCAATTTTTCCTTTTATATTTTTTTTTTTTTTTTGCTTCAATATTACCCTCAGTCTGGTTTATTTTCTTTCATTCATCTGATTATATCTATCCTATCCCTACCAGAGATATAAAAAAATCTTAGTGGAAATCTACAAAGCTTAAAAATAAAAGAGAGGAGGAGAAAAGGATGAAACTTGTCTCTGAGGGCTTTTTAAATATTATACAAAGACATTATTAACATTTTTATATTCTTTTGCTAGTTGCCTCTAAGTCAAAACTTTGTGGCACTTGTTTCTACTTTCTATTGCAGAGAAGAAAAACAGAGTGACAGTGTTGTTAAATAAGGTTTTATGTGAATGTTCCTGACATGCATGAATATGAATCCGCCCATGCTGTATGTATCAAGGGATCATAAATAGCTCCAGATAATTTGTCTTTGTTTAACTGAGGGCAAAGTTTAAATCAGTTTGTTTTGTTGTTTTGAATAGCTATGTAATGGGCTAAGTCCTCTTCTATTTCGTTGTCAGTGAATTTAGGGATACTTGGCAGCCATAAAAAGCTCATAGAAAACATGTAAGTGGTGTAAGTAAATGTGACCAATTAATGACTCCTCAGCTCTCAAAATGTACCCAGAGCTGGATTTCTGTAGATGGCATGCATTTTTTAATCTAATAGTTTCTGTTCTTGTCTTATTGGTCGAGAGGGTCGTGTAACAAATTGCACCTTTTCTAAACCCAGAATTGCATTTTAGCTTCATTCTGGATGGGTTTCAGGACACCACGTGCCAGAAGCACTGTGGATTTGAGTTGTGCATTTCCAGTTTATTTCTCAGATTAATATTCCTTGTTTTCAGTTTTCACCCCTGGATGTCATATGCATGAGAAGCATGGGAGACACATTTCAAAGCTTATAGTAAATCTTCTCTGCAAGGCTGTGTCTGGCATGGTTGGAGGGAATAAGGCTGAGTCATCATTCAGATGTTATCTTAGCAGCTGGAAGTGTGTTGCCATCAGAAATCAGTCTCAATGACTGTGCCATGGAAACCCAGGCATGGATTTTTGACCAGCTGAAATTTGACAGCAATCCAAAAGGGTTGTTTTTAGTTAAAAAGAGCCTGGGTTTTGTATTCCTCCATGTACCAGTGTCACTAAATAGCATCATTACATAACTCAGTGGTGTAAGCTACAGCACAGAATGAAATCAGGCTTCATTTGATTTGTCTGGTTTGTGGGTGCTGTGGCAATCTGACCTCTCTTCATAGATACTTGGCTCATGGGAAAGTTCTGAAGAAGCTGGAAATTCTGTGCAGGCATAAATTCAAAAATATGTTCTGCCTAAATGCTCTTACTCCAGTAATTTCCTCTTTAGAGAGAAGAGAAAGGGATAGACTTGAACTCCTTGCACGTTTTCTGAAGATCCTTTTTACTCTGCCGGATTTTAGGTGTGTTTAGTCCTTGGCTACATCTTGCTGATGCTCTGGCAGAGTTGCAGTCTCACTAACTGACGTCAGAGTGGATCGTCAAAGCTGATATTTGAGTGAGGGAGACTGCTGTGTACTGAGGTTACCTAGCCCTTAAGCAGCCATGTGCATTGAGATAATCATTTTACAAACTAATAAACCATATCCCTCTTCTTGCTCTTGGTTTGTTTTGTTTTTTTTTTTCCTTTTTCTTTTATCACCTTCTTCAGTCGTATTCTGCTTCTTCTTCTTCCCTCTTCTTCTCATTTTCCCTGCAGTTCATTTCCTGCCCTATTTCTTTATCTATTCTTCTCCCACTGCACTGTTCCTTCCCTAGCTGTTATGAAGATGTGTGATAATGCAGTAGATTGGAGCTGGATCCCCTTCCCTGCTCCTGTCTTCCATTCCTCGTGCTGCCTTCCCAGGTCCTCTGGCACTTGTCCTATGGGGGGGAGTAGAGGCAAAGGAAGTATCACACTGTGAGCTGAATGCCACCTTGACCCTTCCTATTTCAGTTCATCTTTAATTGTCAAGTGTTAGACAAATACCTGAAGGCTAGGAATGACTGTCTGACCTCTTACCTTTGCGGAGTCTGAATACCTGTAATTAAGTCTCTCTCTGAAGCGCTTGGTTTAAAATGGAACTTTCTGCTCTCCCCCAGAACTTCCTCGCTCCTGAAAACGTGTTGCAAAATGTTGTTTCTCTTTCCCCTTTTTCCTTTCTGGGGGTTTCCAGACTCTCCTTGGCATTAGTTATGGTCCCAGTGCAAACTTGGTGAAGCGCAGAACCAGCCACGGAAGCGTTTTCAGTTTCCGACTCCGTGGCAGAGACACTTGCTCCGAGACAGATTTTGCCGATGATGAGATCAGCATCGCTGGGGAAAATGAAAGCCACCGGGGCTCTCTCTTAATTCCAAGATCTGGGAGGCGTCCAAGCGTGCAAAGTCAAGTGAGCCATAGTTCTCACCCTACTACTCCCAACTACACCCAGACGGGCAAAAGGAACAGCTCAGTGGATTGCAATGGTGTGGTTACCCTGATAGGAGGAGGCACCGGGGCACTCAACCCAGACCCTGCTTCTCCTGCAGGGTTACTGCTCCCCCCAGTTATTATGGAAAAGCCTGGGACAGGTGACCTGGTGAGTACTTTATAATTTTGTATGTGATTCGCTCTCTCGTTTCCTTCTGAATGTTGTTGGAGATTGCTGTAATTTATTTACACCGTATGCAGTCTACAGTGAGAAGCCCAAACCCACCATTCCAGGCAGGGTGGGAAGAGACTGAATTAATTCACAGAGAAATGTGTGCCTACTGCCTCATCAGGGAGGTTCATGCCTTCTGGTGAGACTCTCTTCAGAACTGTCTGGAAGCAAATACCTAAATCTTGAGTTTGACACAGACTTTCTTTTCTTGAACTTGATTTCTTTTGACTTTTGGATACCTGACATTGTCTGGTGGATAGAAAATTGTGGGTTTTAAATGATTCCTTGAATCTTGACATCTTGAGACTGTGTTTTCTCTTGTTGGTTGGTCTCTGCATCTGACCTCTGGTCTTCTCTTGGGCTGCTTGAGGAGGGCTGTTCCTTCAATCCAAATGTAGTTCCCAGAAGAATTTAGCATCCAGTTCAAATAACACCCAGGAAATATGAGCAGATGATCAACAGATTTCAGCCCTTTTGCAGATTGCCAGCATCTTTGTTGCAGAGCAACACCATGAGATGATGTTTTAGGAAACAGCTGCTATACAGGCAGAGCAATCTGGACAGGTTGCTAGTTTGAGATAGCAGGAATTTATCTTTTCTTATGTAGATAATTTGCGTTGAAGCTCATCACTCTCAGCAGTCTTTAAAATGATGGAGTTCACTACTACAGTCAGTGTGGGCAGGATTTATTTCATTTTAGGGATCAAAAATGGATCAGAATAATCTCTCTCCTTGGAAGTGCCTCTTTCTGTTCACTTTAACCACAAGTCTTAAATTACATGAGATAAAGCCCACTCAGAGTAACAAGGTGCCAAAACCAGGTAACATTAGTGCGGAGGGAAGCAAATGTGATTATTACATGTATTAGCCAAGGTGTCTCCTAAAGAGAAAGGTGAGTGAGATGGATTCCAGCCGTGGTGTCAGATTATCAGTAAACTGAGAAGGAGTTTTTTTCCTCTAGAGCCAAGCAACCTCATTCCTTTCAGGGTTTGGACTGAATTTTTTTCCTCACCTATCTGGGCATTCCCTGTAGTTCTGCAAATAGACTCTCACACCACCCATGAGAGAAGGGGCCGTGCTACATGCGGGAAACTGGTTGGTGTGAGAATTATCTGCTTTGTTGCCAGTTTTGTTGCTGCTTTTTCCGATGTTCACATCTTCCTTCTTTTGGGACTTTGGTAGTCCCACTTTTGCTCTCTGTGGACAAGGATGACCAGTCCTGAGACAATTCCATAAACAACTGAGCAACAGAAATGCTGTTTGTAGGTAGGAGGGGTTTACTGGATTTAGCTTTGTGGGGGAAGAAAAAAAAAAAAGTATGTATTAAAGCAGCTGGGGAAAAAAGTTTGTGGATCTGTTAAAAAAAATTCTAAGCCAAAGTCATAAGACTTCAGCAGATAAGCAGAGGATACCCCTTTTTTCTGTGTAAGGAAAGCAGCTCTGCAGGCTGCTGAGGCTGTCCCAGCTGTCAGAAAAAGCTTAGCAAAGCACAAGAGCACTCAACCTTTCACAGAAAATATCGGTATTTTACAGGATTGGGTCCTGAGGTGACAGGGAAGCTCTGAGCTCTGCTGGCATTTATTTTCATTTGTCAGCCTCCTGCCTTTTGGAAAAATAGATGTTGAAAATTGAATGGCTGGGGTAGGGGAGCTCACTTGGCAGTTCCCTGGCCATCTAGGAAATAACACCCAGGCACTATAGTAACAGATGCTCATCCAGTGATGCAATGTGAAGGATGTTGTGTCTTCTGCAAAACAGGTTTGGTATCTAATCTATCCAGAAAATGTGAGCTGGAGTTAAAAGCTAATTGGCAAGGGGCCCGTTGTTGTACAGATGTATTCACTACAGGAGTTGTAAGCATTGGGCACAAACGTGCAGCCTCAGCTGTGGTTCAGGCAGAAGGAAATAGCAAATCTGACCCCTCAGCATGCTTGGAAATAAATCAGCATGTTTCTTGGCTTCCCATTTGATGATCTTCACCTTTTTCATGTTAAAATTTGTAGGTGAATTTGTTCTTTATTAGCAGCTCTGTTTTCTTTTTACAATCTCTTGGTATGTTTGAGGAAGGTCGAAGAAAAATGTTGCAAGTTACCTCATTAACCTCACGGACCCTGCTGCTGTTTTTTATTTTGAAGAAGTGTGAGCCCATGGTGGAAAAAGACCCATTTGAGCTATCTGTTGTATCCATGAAAATGCATCTCTGTACACATGGCTTAAGCCCTGACTTGCAGCTTCCTGAGGTGTAACTGTGGCTTTGCTCATGCAAATGGAACACCTGGATAGATGGAGCTGAAAAAAAACCCACAATTCACAGCATTAGATTTTTGAAGATGCACTTTTTTAGGTCACTCCATGATGCTGAGTAGTAGCAGATGAACATAACACAGACCCATCAGACTGCTACTAAGGGAGAAGATCACTGAATTCTGATTTGGGGAAAGCCTGGAGGAGCACTTTTGATTTAAAAGACAGAGCAAACATCGAATGAGATCTGACCATCTCTGGTTTTGCATTTTCAACCTGTAGTCCTTCAACCACAAACTGTGACTTAGCTCATAGTTGTCACAAATTATTGCAAAGTGGGTCCTCCTCAGGTTTCTCCAGGAGAGCACAAACAGTCACTATCCACTTTGAGCATTTTAGCCTGATCAGCTTTAGCAAAATTTACCCTGAATCGTTTGTTTACCCCAGGCAATTGGTTGGGTTGGGACCACAGTGAATAACTTCCATGCCTTTGTGTCATTGCAACTGCTACCCCCTGTCCCAGCCAAGAGCCATTTTCCCACAGGAATGGCTGCAGGTGGCAGCTGAGCTGACATGAAAACATCTGTGCAGTTCAGCTGCCCTCTCCCAAGAGAAAAGTGGCTGCGGCAGGCTATCCCTCTATTCAGGCTGGTGACTCAGAGGAGTGACATCCTGGCACTTGGCTGCAGAAAAGCATGTAAGATAAAAAAGCCAGTTTCAAATGCTCTTCAGATGGCCTTGGCTGCTTGGCATGAATGGATGAGTGGGTTTCCATGAGAAACCAAGTGTGTTTGCGCTGTCCCTCTCCTCTCCCTAATTCCTAAATCCAGCTGAGGAAAAAGGGAGGGTTTTAGGGTTTAGGTTTTAGGGTTTTAGGTCCTTTTCAATGGATGGTGCTGGAGCCCATCACTCTCATCATCTGGGGCAGTCTTGATGGCCATCAGGTTTGCTAACTGTGGTCAGCATGGTCCATGCTGAGTGGCACCTGCCCATGAGCTCATCTGCATCAAAGTAGTCCTGAAAGTCCCCAGGGCTTCAGTGAGCCTGAGCAAGAAGAGGACATCCTACCCTGTGCAGGGAGCCCGTGCATCTCTGCGCACTCTGCTACACTTACGGGTGTCTCTGCCACAAGAGAGTTCCCACAAGGACCAGTGGCAGCACGGTGGGGAGCTGCACAGAGGGCTCACTGCAGTGAGGGCTCCAGCCAGAGAGCCTGCAGAGGCCACAGGAAGAGAAAAGCAGTGCAATATAAAAGTGTGGTCTGCAAACGCCCCTCACAAAATCAGGTCTGAGTCCAGCAGTCACCTGGAGGGGAAGAGCAGCAGGTGGTCAGATCTGAGGGGTGCAGGGAGCTTGTCCCAGGAAACCCATGGCAAGTCCTGGCCACTCTTCTGGAAATGCAGAGGACTCAGTCAGGGGTATCCTGTTCTCCCACAAGCTTTCTCCAAGTGGTGCAGCTGCTGATTTTATCAAACTTACCCCAGTGTTTATAAGACATAAGCAGGATCTGGTGACTATGCTAGAAGTCCTAATTGTTTTTGTCTTGACCTGAAACTGATATTTTTGAAAAATTATATGTTTTTATGCTCCTGCTGGTTGCTGAGTGAGATTTTGGCTTTTGCATTATTTAGAGGAAGTCTATATATTATGTAAGTTACTTCAGGGCATACTACAACCTAAAGGTTCTGCACCTTCCTGCAGTATTTATTTGTGGCTTTGCATTGCTGTTGTGTCTTGGTGTTTTTCAGTTAAGAAGTTAGAATAACACCTCCCTTCACAAGGTATTGATATGCTTGAGCAGAATTTGATTTAGTTAATGAGCTCTTACCTGGAGCTCAGTTTATCCATGGATTCTGATGAGGCTGAGGGGGATCTCGCTGTCAAGAACTTCTAAAGGGTTAAGAAACACACAAAACACCATCCCTTCTTGCTGCCTAAATCCGACTGGAGCCTTTCTTCTAACAGTGTAGGGAAATCACAATATCTTTAATTTAACCTGACTTTACAATTGTTCCAGAGGTGGGAAGTGGAAGAGAAATGGCTGCAGGACTGAAAGAGTGGTAGTTTCCAAGTGGGCACTGGCTGTTAGCTGGTGATCCCCATGGCTTTGCTCCCCCTGGGGCACCTCCTCACCAGAGCTTCCCGTCAGTCCAGGAGAAGGGCAGGGCAGCCTGTGATATGGTTTTGGGATAGTCAAGGCTGAAATAACCTGGGGACACCCTCCTGCACACATAACCATTCCTGAACTTCCTGTTTGTCACACTTATGCTTTCTTTTCTAGAAAACTTTAAATGCTGAGCATTGCTAGATTGGAAGGAGAGAAAACACCGAGAGTCAGCCCTTGAGAGTGGCCAAGCTGTTTATCAAGGGACTGAAATAAAGATTTAGAATTTTATCTTTAGATCATACTATATTTTGTGATATTATTTTTAAAAGAAAAATTAAAAAGAAAAAAAGACCTTGTTTTTTGTTTCAGCTAAGCATAAAAGGCTTTTGCTGACCATATTTGTTTGAGGTTTTCATGTCGATCCTAAAACCACCCTGAGGTAAAATTTCTCCCTTTCACTTCTTGCTTTGCCACAGGACTGGTGAAAAGGGAAAGTGTTAGCAGTTTCCATGTTCAGAAATAAAGGTCAACAGTATAAGTCATCCAAAAATCCGCCAATAAGTTATGTGTATAAAAGCTACTCAGCCCTTTGATGCTGTCACACAGAGAGTTGTCACCACAGCTCTGGTTTCTGCTAATTTCAAACTTTGCTTTTGTATATCTAAGTGTAAATCACTCAGATTTCGTACAAATATTTCAAACTGCTCTATTTTATGGTGCATCTCTTTAAATAGTCAGCATCCCCAAAAATAGATGGTTTCTTTGTAATGCTCTGCTCTATTATGTCCCCCTCCATTTTCGTTAAATATTTGTGCTGGTGCCTTACTTTGTCCATTGCTCATGGTGTGGCCTCTCCACCTCTTTTTCTCCTTGAAAAATTTTTGCAGTTTTCAAGGAAAACTAAACCTGTCCTGGTTCCCAAAAATGGCCTCTAAAAATGCTGCTATGTTTAAGCCCATCTTCACATAATCGTTTGACATAGTTCAAAACTGTAGGCAGTAAGAAGAAAATATCTCTGTTACGCATCTTCATTTACATGTAAACTAGTGAATAGTATATTTGTCTCTATAGAATTTAGCTAATCCAAAGGAGGAACATTTCCAGTCAATCAGGGGGCAGCACAAATAATCTTGTCCTGCTGGAGGTGCCTATGTTTAACTCCATTGTGATTTCTCATCTGGATCCTAGGGAGACTCCCTGCATAACTGTGGGGACTGCTGGTTTTTTATACTTAATTTCTATAGAAATATAAGTACAGTGAGCAACTGTGCCTGTGTGTGTTCTCTCGGAGATGATAATAGCCATTATGCTGCCTGCTTGTCCAGTTCCTGGAATTGTTTCTGTCTCACAGTGCAAAAGCTGCCAGTTCCTTGTGTGACTATCAGCAATCTCTATTCTAAAATAAATAATAATAATATAAACCCAAACCCACACATATCTATTCTTTACATAGGGCAAAAGCCCATGAACTTCCTTAAGCAGCTTTAATAATTTTAAGCGGTTCACCTGAATAGAAACTTTCTTTCCTGGAAAAATTCTTCCTAGTAAGTGACAAAGTGACTACATGATGGATTTACTGCTCTCTTGGCAAATCTTTGCCCAGTGGCATTGCCTGCCACACACTGTGTCCTGGTTCTAGGGAGGAACTTCTGCTGTGTGCCTGGTGCCAGGGGGCTGGCAGGGAACAGGGGCTTGGTTTAGTTAAATCAATTTTAAAAAAACAGGAAGAATGAACCTCTGAATGTTTTTCCTTTGGCTTTCTACCTCTTTGCACTTGTGAGTTAAAGGTGGCTTTCAGATAAAGGACTTTTAGAAATGAGGTTGTCTAATGACATGTTACTGGTACATCCTATGCTTTAGGTCAGATAGAATGGGAAGATATTAGAGCTTAAAAAAAGTGAAATTATCCAGAGAGATTTGAAGTTTAAGATTTTCTTGTGGTTCATTTTACAGAGGCAAACTTGTGGTTTGGGGTCTTCTTCCTCTTTTTCTTTACTTTTCCTTTTTTAAATTGTATTTATTCTATGTAAAAATTCATCTCCCTCCTGTTTTTCTTCACCCTGTCTAGTTATTTTCTTTTTGGTACTATGTATTTGTTATGTATTCCAAACTGCTGTAAATGATTATGCAGTTTTGTAGAAGCTTTCTTCATTAATAAATCATTTGTTGTTTCATTGGTTTTATTGGATGCTTTTGAGGTGAAGGAAATCAAGCAAACTAATGCATCTGAAACACCTTTCCTGGCTCCTAAGCCAAGGAGAGAGTGTTTTCTTGTTGAGCACAAGTACAACTCTCTTTGAAGAGTTTCTGATTATAACTTTCCTTTTGAGATGACTTTGTCAGTAACTCAATGAACAATGAGCTGATTTAGCTGAGTTTTGGGGTTTTTTTTTAAAGGACATTTTAGGGGGGGTGGAAAAAGGCTGTTTTGGAGCATTACTGCTTTTCTGGCCCAGCTAATGTTTTAAGTGCTTGCTTTCAAAGTCCTTACTCTTCTCTGGTCTCACAGTGATTGGTATTTTTAACTGCAGTCTTTCAAGTGACCTGGGACCAGCATCCTGGTTATAATTTTTGTTGTCAACCAGTAGCCAAACATCTTTGCCCTTTGCTGGGGAGATTCCCAGCCCTGAAGAAGTCACAGTCCAGAAAGACAGCTCATAGAGAATCAGCACCCTTTTTTTTTTTTTTCATGCTTTTCTCACGTAATTGCCTTTCTTGAAGAGCATTTTTAGTAGAGAAATGCTGAAGAGGAGAGATTCTGGGTCCCTGGGCACAAACAGCAGAGCTGTGAAGCTGCTGCTTTTGGCACATCTCAGTTGTCACCCCTGGTGCTGATCAGGGTGGTCAGGCATTTCAGACCCAAATGATAAGATCCAGAATACTGAATCTAATTCCTGTAGCTCATTTGTCTGTGGAGAAAATAAAGCAGCTACTCTGATATCTGAATAAACCAAAGGTTTTCATCTTGGTAGAGATTTCTTCTCATTTCCCTTTTCCTTGGGCTATAACACAAGAGCCATCAGGATCCATCGATCTACACCTGTCTTGTTACAGTGTGTCTCTGACCTCTCAGCTTGGATGCTTGAGGACCAGGGCAGTGGCTGTTAAACATTTATTTTGGTAAACTGAGGGTCTCAACCAGGAGGTCTGTGACAGAAAACCTGGCTTTCCCAGATTCTTGCACCTCAACCACTTTTCTTTCCATCTGTATGGGATCTGGAGGAGTAAACCAAGTGGGATTTGTTCTCTATATGAAGTGGGAGCTTGTAATAATAAAAGCCTTAACATCTTGCTCCTGTGAGCTGACAATAAGAAGTGTTGAATGCAGTGTGTGTCTTCAGTTATACTGTATTTCTGTCTGATTTCAGAAACCCAAGCCTACAAAAAAACATAAAACTAATTTAAAATGAGACATTAAACAATCACAGTTTGGGAGTTCTGTTTTTCTGGTATTTGATTTCTTTGGGGATTTTTTTTTTTTGTGCTTTTCTTCGAGAAACATGAGAACAAGGGTTAGGTTATTTATTTTTTTCCTGAGAAAAAGAAGCTAAATCTTTCCCCTAATTATGGAGCTTCAGAATCCATAACACTGAAGATCACCACAATGACAATATGTTCCTGAGATTTGGCAGTGCTTCAGAACAAGGAAAAACATGTGCTGGGGAGTCAGTTTGCTTGGTATGATATCCGAGGTCTGTAATGGAGCTGTTACCCACACCCTTTTCCTTTTCTAGCTGTATAATTTAATAGTTAACACATTTCAGAAATAATGGATTAATTAATGTAATTAAGCAGGCCTTCTTTCACAAGCAAAGAGCATGGGAAAGCAGCACTGCTATTCCCCTGGCATCATTAGCGTTCCTTTATTTTCACATACAGTTTACAAGAAGGTGAAGGGCAGAACAAACTTTCCAACATTGCTCAAAGTGCCATTTTTGAAAGCTGTGCCCCATCAGCGTGTCTTTAGCTCAGAAGTCAGTGAGATTTAGACTCTTCAGATGACAAAATTAATGCTTAGACAGTTTTAAAAATTTTACCCAGTATCTGCCTTGGTTTTATTGTGCTGATCCAATGTGTTCCTTTAAACAGACCTCCCCCTCGGACGAGGCAAGCAAGAAGCAGCTTTTAATGCCCCACCGGCCCTCAGTGGACCACTCAGACGAGCCCTTTCAGAGGCAGAGGGCAGTGAGTGCTGTCAGCATCATCACCAGTGCCCTGGAAGGTAAGAAACATCAGTTCCCTGACTCAAAGCCATGTCCATGTTAAAAGGCAGGAAAAAAGTGACACAAAATTCCCTGATATCGTTTTGAAAGAAGGCACTAAGAATAGTTACTGCAACCCCTGTAACAGAGGCAACGCAATCCTTATCTTACCTGTAGACTTGTAAAAGTCTGGAGAAGATGACATATAATGAGAATTGGAGCTTTAAGATTTTGTGCTGTGGTGACACTACATTTACACAGGGCTCACTAGAGTGTAGGGTAGCAGAGCACCTGCCTGGTTTGGGGTGACTGACTGTACATATGCTCGTATCTCATCTCTCTGGGGCTGATGGAAAGCCTGGAATGTGCAGTCACAGACCTGTGCAGAACATCCAGACTGTGGGGGAGGAAAGTCTCAAAGTCTCTCACAGCAGGAGCACTGTGGTGTGGCACTGTGTGTTTGAGTCCCACCGTGGAATTCAAGGATGTTCAAAGGATCCTTTTAACTGTGCAAATATTTCTCAACAAATTTTTTCACTGCTATTCTCACAAGGTTCAGGAGGATTTTCCTCCTCTGAGTTTCCATAGGCAGGAAATTTGCATGTTCCTCTTGCAAATTTATCGACAGCAAGACAACTCAGAGCACGACCCCCACATTCACAGCCTTTTGCCTTGTAGCATGAAAGGGCTTCCTACACTTCCTCAGGTCTCCTACACTGCAAACAGAGATGAGAGAGGAGGTAGCACCTAAGAACACAGAAGAATGTCAGTCAAGAACACGGCAGCAAGGGAAAATGCGGATTCTCCTGCAGCCTAATTCTCTGTGTATAGAGACTCACCTAAGAGATGTGGACATTGCTCAGTGTGAAGCCACAAAGCCCTTCCTCTTCCTCAGTTTTTTTACCCTCCTCATGGTTATATTCAACAGTGTTGTGGCCAGAAGATATATTTGTGTTTGAATACATAAAAAGCTGTGTTCTTAATAGGGAAACAATTGCTTTGGTGTATTTCAGTGTTTAATGTACTCTGCAAATGTTTTATTTGTTTTCTGTGGGGTTTCTAGCAATTAGCTTTGTGGCTGATTTGCTTTCTTGTAATGTGTTAAGAATGCCCAAAAGGCCTGGACTTCTGGACTTCTTGTTTATTTAATGGTATTTTTCTATTCCTTTTTACCACAGAAATAGAGATCATCCAGGCTAGGATAACTCAGAGGACATGGCACTCAGGAATGTGGTTTAGTGGTGGACTGTGCAGTCAAGGGATAGCAGCTGGAATCAGTGATCTTAGAGGTCTTTTCCAACCTAAATGATTCTATGATTCTGTACAGAAGAAACCCTTATCAAAGGTTTCCTAACTCCCAGAGTTTGATTACTCACCGAAACGGAATACTCATTAACAAGGAATGTCAGATCAGAATAAAATATATCACAAGATTTAACCATATTCATGGCTGTAAGGTTTGTGCCAAACTTTGGAACAGTTGGACCAGAAATCCCTTCCCCTTTGCTTATTTGGTTTCTGCTCTTAGCTCTTGGGTAGTCAACAACTGTCTGTTTTTTCCAGACATTACAAAGCCTTGCAGACAAGAAAGGACCTATTTATTTTTAACTTTAAAAATAAGAGGAAAAACATCTCCAGCACAATGCTGGTTGTATTTTTCTGATCAGAAAAAAGAGAGGCTAATTTTACTATTTCTTTTGCAGATATTAAAAAAAATATTAGATATCTTGTGTTTTCCAAAGATCATATTTACTGGGAAAGAATGTGGATTCTTAATTGATTTAAACCATTTTAATGCCACATCACTGCCAAAAGAAGACAGTCACACCTTCCTCCTTCCCTTGCTGTGTTCCTGCACTTTGTGTGATTGGTTTCGAGCTGGATCGACAAGCAGAACCAGCTCACCCAGAAGGTCCGGGAGCACAAAAGCTGGCAAAAGGACGGAGGAATAACACATGGCTGAGGCTGAAAAGGGTGAAACCAAGCCTTTTAGCAGCAACCTGGATTTAAAGGGGCTTATGTTGTGAAGAATAAGGATATATATCTATGTGTTCTAGATTTACCTGGAAAATTAGGTCCTTAAGGAATTGACTGCCCTAAACCCTTTATTGCTTTCAGAGGCAAGTTTCAAAAAAAAAAAAAAAAGGATTTTGCATTGAAATCTATAGTTCTCACATATTTTTAGGGTTTACCTGTAAACCCTCTATTTGGAGGCTTGAAAGAGTAATTTCTTCAGAGCAGTTTGATTTCCCAGAGATCTCAGAGCAGTGTAGATGTGTGTGCAAAACCTGTGCAGGTAGGAGACCATATGGTATTTTGTTGTTCTGTTGTCCTTCGAAGAAAAGTGGATTAAGAATCAGAGAATCTGAGGAAAAATTGTCCAAGATCAGCAAGTCCAACCTTTGACTGAATCCCCCTGTGCGCATCAAACCATATTGCAAAGTGCCACGTCCATTCAGTTTTTGAATACTTCCAGGGATGGTGACTCCATCTGTGCTTAATCACTATTTCAGTGAAGAGATTTTTTTTCCAATATCCAATCTGAAGATCCCCTGGCACAGCTTGGGGCCATTTCGCCTTGTCCCAAATGCTTCCTGCCTTGGGAGAGGAGGCTGTTTATGAACTGATTGAAATAACAGCCTTGGCTGAAGTTTTCCTGTTATCAGTGCAGCTTCTAATTATATAGACTAAAACCATAATACAGCATTCCATGCCCATAAAGGAATCAGAAAAGGAAGGCATTAAGCAATTCTGCTGATCATTGTCATTTAGCCATTAACTGCCTTTTTTGGCTTTTCTTTTTTTTCACCGTTTAACACAAATTATTCTTACAAAGCTATTTCAGGTCTTTTGTGCATAGGTAAAATGAGCATGTAAAAGTGTTATTACAGGCAGTATTTTAAGAGCACCTTTAAAAAGCACATTGGAGTTTTAGTAGCATGTTGAAACTGGCTTATGTACTCCCTGATTTTGTCTGTGAGCCTTTCAGAAAAATCAGATATTTAATGATTTTTTGGATTGCACATCAAGGACAGGTACTCTGTTGACAACCAGTGATACTCTGGTTCTCAAGTACTTAAATCAGCTTTAAATATTGGATTTAAGCTCTTTTATTTCTTATCTGCCTTAAAAGGTAGATACTTAAGATACTTTGAAAATGTGACTGGGAAATGAAAAATACATATTCCAATCTAAGTTCAGTGAAGATAGTGTATTCTTATCCAATTGAACTTGGCAAAATGGAAAATAGAGTAAGAATCCAAGCCTGCATGTAACACTAGACTTCGCATATTTAATGTGATTCTCACTTTTTGCCTGTGCAAGGCATAAAAGCTTTTTACTTTCAGAACAGGTCACTGTCTGCTAAGTGCAGGTCAACTGGCTAAAACCCCAAAGTGTTTAATTTGCCAGCCTGTTAGGACAGGAATATTTTTATCTTAGAAAAAAGTTTGGGGTAATTTGTGGGCCTTCCTCTGTGTCATGAGTAATTTTAAGTGTTCTCTTGTCATATAATTCAGTGTGAATTGACTGTGACATTGCTGTTTGTGACTTAGAGCTTGAGGAATCGCACCAGAAATGTCCTCCCTGCTGGAACCACTTTGCTGTTAAATTCCTCATTTGGGATTGCTGCCCTCTTTGGCTTTTAATCAAGAAATTTGTCAAGTTTGTGGTAATGGACCCGTTCACTGACCTCACCATCACCCTCTGCATTGTGCTGAACACACTCTTCATGGCCTTGGAGCATTACAAGATGACGAAGGAATTCGACCACATGCTGTACATAGGCAATTTGGTAAGTCACTGTGAGCCTGAAGTGCCACCTGAGGGGTGAATTCCCTGCTTTTTAAAGTTTTGGCTGTGGCTTGGGAATGTCCCTTTTTGATACATTGCCAACATTGCTTTGCCTTTGTCAAGCAGGTGCACGCAGCCACCTCTTTGTGAAGAGAACTGAATGAAGAACAAGTGTCTATTTTTGTCAAGCTAACATATTCTAGTGTTACTGGTAACCATTAGAGCCATGGTTTCGGGCTGTTCCTGATAGATATCTGTTTAAGGAAATGAGATAAGAGAAAGGTTAATGAGCTTTATTCGGAATTTCTGGTAAAGCACCCATAAGGCAGCAACTCTTGGTGACTAATAGTGACTTTTATGTTAAAAAAGAAACCTACAGAAAAAAAAGCAAGGCAAGATCTTGGAGGGAAATGGAGCTGTGCTTGATCATGGGTTGATATCTCTGCTGGAAGGTGCCTGTAGTGCATCTTCTACATGTGCTGGTCCTGTGAAAACCCTGGGGCAGAGGGGACGTGGAGCAAAGCACGGCCGATGCTTTGAGGGGAAACTTAACGTGTAAGCCAGAGCAGATGGGTGTAGAGATGCAAAGCAAGCAGAGACCACACTTCTCCAAAGTAAAGAGGAGGGACAGTCTACAGTCAAGCTGCAAGGATAGCAGAAAAGCCTTTCCAAGGGCAACGTGATACAATTTGTGACCCAGGGGACCACTAGAATTCTGCAGTTACCACAAAATGGAATATTTTTCTTTAATCATCTTTCTCTGAGTTATGTTTAAAAGTTGCCATGTGTTGCTGCTTTAAAACTTAAAGTTTAGGATCCTTTTAATTGTTGAAGAGTCTGAGTTAGAAAAGGCACAGGCCTTGCAGGGTGGGATTGCTCCTAAAATGTAATGGTAGCAGCAGAGGTGTCCTCTAGGAACATAAGTGATCTGGACAATCTGGGAGGTGGATGCTGCTAAGTATGCACTTGAGAAGCTCACAGCAGCGATTTTAAAAGCCCCTTATTTCTGTAAAAACAAAGGCTGCAGTATCTCAAAGCTGGATTAATGTTGTCTAACTTTAGGTATTTACAGTGTAGGAGTCTGTCTGTGCCAGTTGTCTTTGTCGCTTTTTAAAGTCCATGGAAAGTAATGGACAGTTTCAAGCCCCTTTAATGTGACATTGTAGGGACATTTACTTTTGGATAAGGTGAACGATGGCCTGCAGGGCTGTGACTGTAGTAGCCATTGACCACAGTGGGAGCACACAGAGACACTGCAGATGTGAGACCTGCCTTTAGTAAGAAGCCTCCCATGCTGGCAGCTTTGGGTGGGTAGTAGAAATAACCAGGCTTTTTGTATCAGTCCTAGAATATCGCATATAACACGTACATTTTTTTTTCCCTTTACCCTAGTCCTTGTCATTTCTAGCTCTGGGCTTCTATGGGTGGGTTGAGGTTATTCCCCTAGGCTGTGGGACCTGTCTCCAGCTTTTCAGTTGATATATCTTGGCAAATTTCCCTCTGTTGTTGTGCTAAGCAGAAATCTGTTTGGGTCTCTCTTGCTCTAAACCCATGCTCTTGCCCTCTGAAAGCAGTAGATAAGGGGATAGCTTGGAAATCGTCTTACAGGACTGTATCCAGCTTCACTTTGCAGCCAGCATTCCTTCTTGTTGCTCAACAATTTGTGGCCTTCTAAGATGACTTGAAAAAATTCCTTTGCATCCACCAAAGCAGGTGGCAAAGCTGCCACTTCCCTCTCTGGCACTTGGGATAGTCAGGGTGTCTGCTCCTCACTCTGCTTTTGGCAGATCAGCTTCCCCCTTTGCAGACCACAGGCAGTGAAACAGCCCTTGGCATCTCTCCTGCCAGCACAGCTCCTGCAGACCTGCTAGGGCTGAGCAAGGCTGTGCCAGGTGCCATCAGGAAATTAGACATTCAGTGGAGACAGGAATTTTGCAGACTGAGAAATTTTTCAGAGACACATTTTTGGTTTTTTTGGTTTTGTTTTTTTTTTTTTTTTTGCAGACACAGAAATTTTACAAAGCAAATTTTGCAAAATTTTGCCAAAAGAAAAGAAGAAAAATCTCACTGTGACTTTCTTAGCACTGCCTAGAGCTATTTCTCTTTTTGTGCTAAAGTGTAAAGTAAGCAAGACAGCCTGCCTATATTTTTTGTAGCAGGCTGATGGCTCGGGGCTCCCCTTCTCCTGTGATCCCAACTTGTGCCTGTGAGAGCCCAGACTGTCCCAGCACACCCTCACCAGCTTTACTAAACCCTGGCATAACTGAATTAATTGTGAGCAGAGCAGGTCAGAGAAAGGTAACTCCATTTTGCGGAAGATTTTGCAAAGTCATTTGTAATGAAAATTGACATTTTTTGCAATTCCCTGTGAAAGGGAAGGGAGTCCCAGCTCCAGGGCAGGCTGCCAGGTGACTGCATCCCCTAAGCTGCAGACTGCCAGCCCCGCCTCTGCCCCCACGCTGGCTGGCTGGCTGTCTTCCCGTTACATCTAACCCTCTTTGAGTGATTATGCTAGCATTAAACAGGGGAAATATTAAAGACAGCAGGTCTTTGGCTTTTTTTTTTCTTACTCAGAGCGAATGTTTCTGAGAGAAATGAAAGAATGAAAATGGAATATAGATTTTTTTTCCTCTGGATCTGCCAGTCATTTGGGCTCTCCTGCTGTGATTGTCCATCTACTTCATTCAGCACCTGCTACTTTCAGGCCCCTTTAGTTCATCCTTTACAGGAATGAACATTTCAAATGTGGCCAGAAGGCCAGCCAAGCACGTGTACAGAGTTCATCTGCCCACGCAGTGCCGACACTTAAAAACTGAGTGGAGAGAGCAAGACTCCCTCACTTTCTGTTTTCCTTTAGAAGCTAAGATACCATTATGCAACATTAAAGCCTAAATGGCTGAAACGACAGGTAAAAGTGGGGATTTTTTAAGACAAAGTGCTCCACATCAGCAGTGCCATATTTAGCACCAGTGGGGTGTTAAGCTAGTTGTTTTCTTTCCAGCCTTTATCACATGAAACACCCAGCCCCTTGTGCAGGCACAGTGGAGCAGGTGTCGTGTGGAATTTGTGGCTGGTACACACACACACACACACACACGCACACACACGACTCCTGATGCCTTCAGGAAGGCTCAGACATTTTGCTGACTTGCTGTGACATTTCCTTCTCAGAAGGCTATTGATTAAAATGATTCAGGCAAAGAAAGTGATCCTCCTGAGTCATTTTCTCAGCAAGAGGATTGCATAATGTGTGCAGCATGGTCTCGTAGCTTTTTAAGGCAGTCCCCTGGATACCATTTCACAGACATCCAGTTCTGTCTTGTTCTCTGTCCCACAAAATATTCGAGCATTGTGGTGGGAATCTTGGGTATCTCTTAATTCCTGTGACGCAGAAATTCTTTGCTAATTAGAAATATGAGACGGGTTGCTTGTTGTGTTCTTGGTATTGAGGTGGTGATGGGAAGTTGCTCTGTCCCAAGATATTGCTGAAATCCAAGATATCATTTTCCTGAGGGGAAACAGAAGGGGGGGAGGGGAACAGAAGATTAATTCCTGAAGCATTACAGAGTGAAGCCAAACACTCCTAATTCAGGCTATGATAATTTATTTTTATTCTTTAATATCATAATTGTATGATTTTACTCTTTCCCTTTCATGTCTCAGTGGGTGTCTCATCTATGTTGCTCAAAGCTGGTCAGTTTTACTGGGCTGATGTTGCAAATAATCAGCTTCTTGGAAGGAAAACATTACTCCTTGACTGTATATTAGTGATACATAACCTCTGGATTTCCCCCACTATTTTGACCAACAAAGTGCATTAATGTTGATTGTTTCACAGAAAACCATGTACTTTAATTTCACAGGTACTATCAATTTCTGCAAATGTTATCTATTTCTATTTCAGAAATTCCAGAATTTTCCAGAAACACAAAGCTCTGGGCAGTTTGTACTGGGATATGAAATTAAAATAAAACAGTATATGACAAACTTGGTGCCCACATTCTGTCATTTTAGGTTGATTGTAGTATTGCAGTATTCATTTAAAACATTACTTAAGCAGGGCATACAAAAGGACAAAATCTGATTCTCTGGGATACTTTACAGGAATCTATTAAAAGTGAATTTGCTGTCAGCAGCCTTCCTTACCCCGATCCCTCTGCCTCATAGGTAATATTTATATGTTGTTTTAAAGAAAAATGTTCCAATTAGAAGCTCCGCCATATGACATTTGAACTGGGTCATAAATAACCAATGTTTTCCCAAGATGCAATGAGAAGAAAATTGCTATGACTATTTGTAAAAATAAAAAACAAAACAAAAAAACCCAAAACTCAAATTAGAGTTTCTAATCGTCTTTGCTGCCAGCAATAACCTCAGAATAACTGGAGGCGTGCATTGCCCTTCTATTGATAATAAGAACAAAATGAAAAGGGATAATACACCAGATACACTGCAACCCAAATAGCCCTGAACACTCACTTTCCATTCACTTAGTTTTCTCCACTGAAATGAATAGATTTAACCTTTATAAAAAGCACCTTTACACCTTTTTTTTTCTTTTTTTTACCACTGTGACTGTTCAGATGATGGAAGGAGATAGAAATGTATGTTTCAATCCAGATCCAGAAGTCAGATGTCATTATAAGTTTACAGCAGTATCAGTTATTATTGTGAAAAGATTAGACAAAATTGTAATAGTGATAAAGAGTCAGCTACCAAAAACAAGCAAATATTTGTTTGTAGAATGTGTCTGGCTCACTGCTAGGTTCATCTGTGTGAGTGGAAACTCCACAAGCAAGGAATTGTGCTTGAAAAGTTAGTTTGACTTAATATTTTCTTTCTGCAGGTCTTCACTGGGATTTTTACAGCAGAAATGATCTTCAAAGTAATTGCCCTTGACCCCTACTACTATTTCCAACAGGGCTGGAATATTTTTGACAGCATAATTGTTATTCTAAGCCTGATGGAACTGGGTTTGTCCAGCATGGGAAACTTGTCTGTTTTACGCTCCTTTCGACTGGTAATGGTCTTAATCTATTCTTAACCATATTTTTTTTAATTACATATAAACTCTGACATGAATGCAACATATTTTCTTAAAAACACATCTGCCTATAATTGCTGCAAACTGGTGAACAGTATGTGACACTAATTACTGTGGGATAAGTGGAATTGTTCCAGATTTACATCAGGGTAAATGAGAACATAATTTGATTCCTTCCAGCTGTGCCAGGTACTTGTAGCACACTTAAAATATTTGAATTCCAATTTGTAATAAAGATCTGTCATTTTATACCTATACACCTGTTAGCACAGACAGTAGAAAATTGATAGCCCAAGAAATGCAAGAGCTGATAACTTGTTGTTTTAGGAGCTTTTATTCCTAAATTATGTTAGAAACATGCCACTGTTCTTTTAGATGTTGTCAAAAGAAAAAGGTCTTTGAATTATTCAGAGGGAGATTTTTTTTCTTTTTTTTTTTCTAGAACTGATCAGCATAACATAGCATCTGTCTTTCACGGGAACTCCTTAGCTGTCAGCTCCTTTGTTAAGCAGGGGACAGTGGTGTTCTACTAATGAGAGACTGGCAACATGCTGGAACAGAAAAGTACTTTCCTTGCCAGCTTGACATTTGTGTTGCACTTCATGTACCAGGATGTCCATGCAAATTATTCTGGCCATGATATGGCTTTGAAATTACAAAGATCAGGAAAATAAGGCCTTGTGGTTACATTTGCCAGAAGAAAATTTTTTTTTTTTTCAAAGATTCTCTGCATTGCTCAAGAACATAAATTTTCCAACACTGTCCTAAGTGTCTCCCTTCAGTTTTTTTGGAGCAATCCTGCCTCAATATGGTTTAATTTAAACCTTCAGCTGAAAACACAGCACAAGTGCTAGGCACCATTTCCACCCTTAAAATAGGTCTTAAGTGGGCCGTGGGTTGTGCACAGACTGCGTGATCCTCAGCACAGAGGTGATTTTCACCCTGGGAGTGAACAGCTAATAATATCTAACTGAGGCTTGCTCTGAAGCGCAGAATTCCTTCTCTCTTTTGGGGTCCAAACCTGAAACCTCTTCCTCCAGATGCCTGCCAGACTGTTTATTTTGAGGAGGAAAATCAACACAAAAGAAAATACTAAGAAATAGATTTCATCTTTCCATCCTTTCCCCACGGGTGGGGGAATGTGCCATTAAAACCATGTCTATCTAACCAAGCAGAGCATAGCTCAGGAAAACTTAATTCTCATCTGAGAAGCCCAACTGATGTTTTATTGATAGAATTAATGAGGTTAACAGGAAGTATGGCTAAAATCACCTTGTACCTCACACACTGCGGCATTTAACATCTTTCACGTTTTACTCACTTTAATAATTCATCAGCTGAAACGGCTGATGCTTCTGTGAGCTGACATTGTTTTTATGTTCTGTTCACAGCTGCGAGTCTTCAAGTTGGCAAAGTCCTGGCCGACCTTAAATACACTCATTAAAATCATTGGTAACTCAGTGGGTGCCCTTGGTAACCTCACTCTCGTGCTGGCCATCATCGTTTTTATTTTCGCCGTGGTAGGAATGCAGCTTTTTGGGAAAAGCTACTTGGACAATGTGAAGAAGATAAGCACGACTGGCAATCTGCCACGGTGGCACATGTATGACTTCTTCCACTCATTCCTCATCATCTTCCGAATTTTGTGTGGAGAGTGGATCGAGACCATGTGGGACTGTATGGAAGTAGCTGGGCAGCCACTGTGCCTTCTTGTCTTCTTGTTGGTCATGGTGATAGGAAACCTGGTGGTGAGTTCTCAAGACAGTTTGTTGTTTGTTTTTTTTTTTCTTCCTTTCCTGGTGGGCATGTGCAAATGTACCGGTTTTTAGTCCAGAAATGGCAAATCTCACATTTTTCCATGATTTTAATTCAGTGAACTGAGTTGTCACCAAGAGAAGTTTGCTCCTATCCCAAATACAAAGTTGCATTACTAGTTGTTTAGTTAGGAATGAGGACTTGCTAGGTTTTTTCAGAAGAGCAGATGTTTTACTAAAAGAAAGACATATCACAATGATTTTATTTCTTAGGCTGTTCATGGGGCTGAAAGCATTCCTGATCTCTTTTCTGTACAGGTGTGAGTATCACCTCAACTATCCCTGTTTTGGGACTGTGCTGGTTTGAAAGCAAAACCAGTGAGAGACTTCAAGTCAGAAATACAATTTAACAGGAAAAAATAAAATCCATGCAATAGTGAAAAAAAAAAAACCACCGACAGTCAGAATACAACCTGATACTCTGCTACTTAGGGTGGTGATAGCAGCCCAGACAAAGTGGTCTTGTTTGAACATCTTTAGCCTGCATTTTTTAGGAAGCTGCAGGTTTTGTTCACAGTAACGTCACTGGCTTGCTTGCTGTTTTTTTAATAGACTATCCCATAAGCATGGCTAACTCAAGCTCTGAACCTATTAAGACTGAGTTATATTTCCCTGTTGACATCTTAAGGAGCGCTTTGCTGGCTTTCAGTCATTGTTGAAATGTTTTGCCTGTTCAGCTTACAGAGCATCTTTGACATTGTGGCTCTAATGGCCTTACTGTTTATGTAGTGACTTGTTTAATAGTAGATGCTGCTGTAAAAAAAAGTTGTGTTTTGCTACCAATTGCTTTTAGTGGTTGCTTTTAAGTACCCAATGTTTTGGTTCTCAGCTGCTGGTGGAAAAGAGTTCTTGAAAGAGCTTGTAGAAAAGCAAAGTGCTTTGTTTACATTAACTAAAACTTTAACAGTTATTTTCACGCTGAAAATGTTGATTGCAAGAGCAAGGTGTATATTTTTAGGGTTTTTTAAAATAAAAATCAAAGGATTAAATTGTGATTACTCAGAAAGTGGGAAATTATTTACTTTTTCTCTGTGACTTACCATTTCTATAAATTTTCCTTGGAATTAAATTTGATGAGAAGAGCTGGGAAGGGGCAAAATATTACTTTCTTTACTTAGGAGAAAACATTATTTGTTATATCTTTTAGGAGAATTTAACCTGAGATCTAGAAAAATTAATCTCCCCTTGCCATTAAGCAACGTGTTCTGTGTATGATGATGAAAGCTGGAAATAATATGTGTTAAATTCTGGGGAAAATGTTAACATTTGAAATATTCATGGATTATTAAAAGATGTGAATTAGCAACATCTGATACCCTTAGATATTAACACTCATCAGTGTGCATAAATTCTGTTAAATATGAAATCTGGCTCAGCAGAGACTGCATTAACATTATCTACATATATTTAACCTTCAGTGCTCAAAAAAACGGCTGTCCCAGATGCAAAACCAGATAGGAAAAACTGTCAGCATGGATAAACTGAAGTTATTGGTCAGCTGAAAGAAAAAATTGCTAGCTTTGCTCTTTTCAGCCAACAGTTCTGTAAGGATGTGGGAAAGACTGATAAAGAGGAATGATGCTTGTGTTTGGATCACTCACAGATGAAAAAAGGAAATTGTATATAGGGGATGAAGGTGGTGAAAAGAACAACAGATTCTGAATCATAGGTCTCATCCAGTGCCAACATGGAGATTTCATGATGTTGATTAGCAGGTAGAGAGGAGGTCATCTTACACCTCTGGCATCAGCAAAATTGTTGCTTTCTTCAGTAAGAGTGGATTGAGCTCACCAACTCACTTGCATAACATCATCAGACCCAGAAGTTCTGGTAGCTAAAAAGCATCATGAGCCCTTTCAAATAAAAATATTCACGTGTGAAAACTTTTACCTGTAACTCCATTGCCATCTATGCCTGAAAAGTCTCTCTTTTAACTGAGATCCTTTTTCCTCCTCTGAGTTTCAAGAGTAGTTCTGATAAAGAATATTATCTTGAGATTGTATCTCATTTGGACTCTAAATGCTTCCATAGTATTGGGAGGCATAGAGAAAATCTTGGTGTAGCATATCTGTGCATGCATCTAAATTAAGTACTTTTATCTGTCACATCTGCTTTATGGTGATGTCTGTAGTCACTTTCCCAACCGCAAGGCTGAGGATTATATAGCAAACTTACTCTTGAACTCCTGTAAAGTCTTCAAACTGGTGTTGAAATTGTTACAACCACTGCAATTCTGTGGTAGGTTCAGTGATTCGGTTTGCAGCCTCACTAACATAAATTCAAAGGAATAATGGAAGAAAAGCCAGGAAACCTAGTAAGTTCTCTGGGCAACATCGTGTTATAGAGCAGTCCTGTTGCTGAAAGGAACTTCAGTATCTTCTAAGTCTTTGAGTTGTATTCATATATTCTGAGAATGTCTTGGACAATTTGTGTGCAATGCCACACAAAACTATATTTAAGGCTGGTCAGCTGATGAGTGATTCATCTTCAAGGAACTAAACTTTACAATATAATTGGAAAGCTATGTGCTGTGTAACTGCCTTTTGCACAATAAAGCTGTAGTGCTATTGCCAGGTGGCATTTTAGAGTCATTGAGGCCGCTTTAGAAGGTAAAGCCAAACTACACAGATCATAAGAATTTCTTCCTCATTTTTAAGAGAGAGCTTCTGAAATAGCTGTGTGAATAATTATGCTCTTTTTTTACATTTTCAAAGGGGCTTGATGTATTTTTAATGTCTATTTATGTTACTGAGGTGAACAAGGAAAATCACCAAGACAGGAATCATTAAGACGATGTAGGAGAATTAGGGTGATGAGGCAGGTCCTGGTGCCCCCTGCTCTGGCACGTCAGCTGGTGCGAGAGCCGATGTGACATCAGCCACATCTCAGGGGACAGCTGTGTGTGCTGGGTGCAAACAACGTGCATGAATAAAAGTGACACTCCCATCACAAGCAGAACAACCTCCCAGCCTCGCTGGGCGTGCATGATGCTGGCCAAGCCACACTTTTACCCGCCAGTGGCCACTAGGATGAAATATGGTTGCTGCCAGCATCTCTTGAAGTGCCACCAAGGAAAGGACAGCCTGATGTGCCACAGAAATGCACTCGCTGTTCCTGCTCCTGCTCCAGCTGGGCTATGTATGACCCAAAAATCATCTCTTAGTGTTAAATCCTCAGAGCTGCAGTGCATTTACTGACCGTTGGGGCTGAGTTCTGGGCTGCTGTTGTCTCACCTCTGTCCCATTCACACATCGCGGTACATCCATGGTACATCCACCCCATTCCCCAGTCCACCACAGCTGGCAAATCACGGCTGCATTTCCATGGTGGATCTTGCTTTACTGGGGTCACAAGCATGTAAACATGTAGGGTCTGTTACCAGGAAAGTGACACCTTAAGAATTTTCCTTAAAAGCCAAATATAAGAATGGAATTGCTCCTTTAGGATCAGTCCTAGCCTATTTTTTTTACCCCTGCTGTCCATTCACTCTGGAAAATATTGATGACATTTTCTGAGAACACAAAGGTAGAAAGCACCACCAATTTCTAGGGTATCACACTGTCCTGTAGGCAGGGTTGCATAACCATTATTGAATTAATGCATGGAATTATGAAATGCAAAGTGTAAGGTCATGCACTCAGCCCTGTTTAAATATTTATGTTATGATCCAGTAGCTTACTAACAGAAAATGTTTGAGAGTATATGTATCAGTCACTGTGGACATCTACATCTGAAATAATTACATGGAGGTGCCTTTATGGTCAGATCTGGTTAATGGAGTTCTGTGAAGTCATAAGATATCTCACCACCAAAAAATCTAAATTTATCAGACTAAATAGCCCCTAAAGCTACCAATTTCTGTCCCTGCTGTGCTAGGAGGCAAATTCAGCTGTGCTAGGAGGCAAACTCAAATCCCCATGTGGCTTGATATGTTGACCCAAGAGGACCTTCTGGTCCTGTGTTTTACTGTGGTAATTTCAGTGCCTGGCAGCAGAGCTGCTCAGCAGGATTTGGATGAGATTTGAAGTGACCACTTTCGTTAAATCAGTGGAAACTTTTCTCTGATAAAGGCAAAACTTCCTGAAACATGTCTTTCTATTCTGCTTCCAAATCTCAGGAAGCCTTTATGGATGTTTTTTCTGTTATAATTTGGCCCATGAGACAGGCAGAAATATGGAAATGTCACATTCTTTGGTGGAAGAGGTTTGTGCCTGCCTACATGCCTTTCCTACAAGTCCATGTAGGACAGGTCCTTGAAGAGGTGTTTGGGGATTTCCCACTAAACCTCCATCAGGTTAAAATCAATGACTTCTCAAACTGGTCGGACACCAAGAGAAACTCATTATGAGTCATTCAGCAGCATCTCCCTCTTGAGCAGACGGTCTGTTGATAAAATGTATAACCAGAGCTGTTCTGATAGACACACTGTTCTGCAGCTGAGCAAGGGAGTAAAATCAAGTTACAGGGTTTTGAGCAACCTGGTCTAGTGGAAGGTTCCCTGCCTATGGCAGAGGCATTGAAAGCGAGTGATTTTTAAGGTCCCTTCCAACCCAAAGCAGGAGATGATTCTATAAATGGGAGCAATGCAGAACTTTTTAGTGCTTCCACTTCATCCTGTTCTTTTACAAGAGTCTCCCTCCTGACCATGAGAACACTGTCCTGAGCACCATCAGTGCAACCTGGATGGGAATAATGGGCTAGCAGGTGGAGAAAGGCAAGGAAGATGAAGGGTCATTTAGCACGGATCCTGGCCTGAGAGATTTGGGTTGGGAGGATTGTTTGGGTGGGGAAGAGAAATGACTGCAGCTTTATGTGAAGCCTAATCTATGAGAAGAAATTCACAGCAATTCCCTGCCCTGAATCACTTTCCTAAGTGACAGACCCTAAGCAATATAAGGTGTCACTAGGTCCCATGTGTCTATCTAATACTTTTTTTTTTTTTGCTTTGTTTGCTAAAGTTGCCTTTAGTTCCATGTTTAGAATCAAGAAAACAAGTCAAAAAACACGAAAGAGGCAGCTTTAATGTGTAGTGTGTAAATGTGAGAGACAGGGCTGATATTTGGATTGCATGGTCTTGAACAGGGGTGCTTTGCTTCTGTATGAACAATTTTCTAGAATTAATTACTATGTCAGTAATTGAGCACCACCACCTCTAACTGGTGAACGTAAGAGTCTACGTGGCCACCAGTGAAGGAGAACTGGTAGCCCACTCTGAGGGAATCCATCAACTGTATGGGAGCTGCATGGAATACTGTGGTCAGTGCAGAGTATGAAGTTTAATAATATGGATCGAGATGATCTTTTGCATTTGCTCTCAGTGCCAGAAAATATCCTTGAGCACATTTAATTTATTAGTGCAGGAGTATCCATAAAGTCCTGTCTCACTCAATGCTGATGCTTCTCCATCACTGCAAATTTTTCAGCAGATCATGACTGGGCTTGAAAGAGGCTTATGGTAATATCAGATTTTCTCTTTGTTTAAATGAAATGGGTACAGAGAACTATCATTATACCTTGTGGTAAAACCAGAAGTAATAGCAAAATAGCATCTTGCAGGCCTGGGTAAAAATGAATTGCAATTTTACATTTTAAGAGCTCAGACAACCAAAAACTATTAGGATGGTCAAAGGTGGTCTTCAGATGGAAATTTGTATTTCTGCCTGACATGAAAGGGCTGTCACTGAGGGAAGATACATCAAAAGCCAAATGCTTTTGAAAGACAGGAAGGATTAGACCAGGGAATTTCAAGACTAAAACTTTTTAAAGAGTGATGAAGGATTGTTTTACCCCAAAAAGTACAAAGCCTCTTTAATTCAGATTACCTTTGTCAATTATTGAATGAAAATGGAACTCTGATGACATATGATAGCACTTTTCCAGCTATCTCTTTATTTTCTTTTCAAATTATGTACAAATCTAGAATACTAAAGCCCTATTTTTGTGATTTTTACTGTCTGTCCCTAGAGAAATCCTTAACTCAAGGGTTCCAGCAAGACTTGCTGCCCTGAATCAAGTAATTATTTTTTGCATTTAATGACGAACATGCCTTACTCATAGAGGCCACTGAAGACATACACTGTGTGAACAAAGGTTAATCTCCTTGGAGGAAAATGGAGTATTTGTACTGCATCTAATAATAATTATAAATGAAGTGGAATTTTAAAATATTGTATACCTTCTAATTGCAAATCTAACTAGGTTAGATTTGCTTGCTGGAAATTAAAGCAAGTTTGGGAAGAAGGTATGACAGCCCGAATTACAAGATTTAAGGTTTAGATTTTTAATTAGTAGAGGTCTGCAGTGTCCTCCAGCTTTATATGTTGTACTTCTACCTTTAAGCTCATACTCTCCTTGGGGTCCATCGGTTCCACTTCTTGCACAATGGAAGGAAGAGAGGATAAGATGCAACTATGTGAAGGCTTTGGAAAAACAGCTTTTTGCAAAGAGCAGGGAAGCCGTAAGAGATTTTAAGAGAGTTCAGGTTATCCTGAGTCTTACATGAATGCTCCGTTCCCTCCCCTCTCTCTGCACACCAATGCTCATGTCCTGGATGCTGCTGTTCACCTTATCTGCTCTTTCAGTAGCTCCCAACATTCTGGAAATATGCATTTATGTTTTGGTTACATCAGCTGAGAGGGCCAGCAGATAAACAGGCAGGAATAGGCACGTCAGGAACAGTCATCATCAGGACAGACAAAATCTGCAAAGCAGCAAGTGAAGGGCATGTGGGGCACTGGGGAGGAGGAGGATTGATCAAAAAGCTGCAGAAGCCATAATGAGAGCTGGGAAATACTGGCAACAAGGGCTGGAGAGTTTGAGGGTCCAGAAGAAGGCAGGGAGCCCGAGGGATCATTAGTGAGAAGTGGAAGTGTCATTTGAGTCTGTCTCATCAGCTTGGACACTTATGTAAGGGAGGCGAGTTTCCTTCCCCCAGTCCATGCAGCTCTGCAGGAGAGCAGCCCAGAATCCATGAATAAGCTCAACTGGGGACACAAAGAAAGTGGTGTCAGAACAACTGTCAGCATGTCACTGTCCTCCTTGCTTCTACTCATCTGTTCTTACGGCTGCCAGCAGGAACATTTGGTGTGATACTGGAGAGCTCGAACCTCAGAGGGAGGCACCGAAACCCCAGCACATTTCCCAGCTTCTCCCTTCACAATTTCCATGCCAGCTACCTGAACACTCTGTGTGTCCCAAAGCAATTTTAGCCATTTGTATTCCCTATTATCCTTCCTTTCTTGAGAAGTGCCTGGGAAGCAGAGCACTCAGGTAGTTGATGATTTTTGGTAAACATCTGGCTATATCTGCCTAAGTCTTAAACATCCTCAGGGTTACGGAAATGTCCACCAGAAACAGATGGCATCGTCTGAGGCTTAAAAAAGATAAATCCTGACACCAACCATCAATCAGGCCAGTTGCCTCTGATGGCTCCTAGTAGAGATGGAAAGCCTCCATCCTCTTGTGGGTTACTTTAAATACTAAGATTTTGCCTGAAACTCTAGGCTTTAAAAGCTGTATGATTTCTCTGTACCCACATAAATAACTGTAGTTTATTTTATTGGGTAGATATATCCTGCCCCCATGTGTCACGCCAGATGCTGGTGCTACAAAGTTTGGGGAAATTAACCTCACTGTATTTATGATGAGCCATCAAAGACTGCTGGGTTTCAAAAATGCAGTTCTACGGTAGATTGAGTGGAGTCTATTCAAATCTGGGAGGTTTAGGGCTGTTTCACCCAAGATATCTGAGGGAGATGCACCAGAAAATAGATGGGAGGAGTAACTACTTTCAAAACCTACTTCTAAAAAGTAATCTGCTTCTTTCTGTCAGTTCAGATTTATGACAATCTGTATCCTGCTACAGGCTCAGTTGTTTCTTCTGAAGAGCTGAGTCTTGGCACTTGGTGACTAAATCTGCGCTTGCATCTTGTGTTAGGGGACAAGTGTGTTCTCAAGGTATTAATATGGTGTTCCTGTTGAACAGATACTAAAATCTGCCAATTTTTTCCCTGAAATATTCATCCACAGAAAGGTAGATATTTGGAAACACAGCTAGCTCAAATCCCAGTAGAAGCTGGCATACAGAAGAGGAGTGAGCTTTTGCTTCTGATGCAGCTCAAAGGAGGCTGAAAACAAAAAGTAGACCAAGTGTTTTTTGGTTTTTGGTGGTTTTTTTTTTGGTTTTGTTTTGTTTTGTTTTTTTGTTGTTTGTTTTTTTTTTTTTTAATTTATTTGTGACATAAGGAATTCCCAAAGCAATAATCCAAAGCAGATTAATTAGCGGACTGTGACAGATTTTGGCATTTGGTGCAGATTTTCGTCAGAGGAATTATAAATATTGCTTCTTGATCTATAAATGAGTCACTCGGATATATCAGAGAGAAATGAAATCTGTTAACAATGCTAGTGCTCTTCCATAGGTGTATGTATAAGGGAATACAAAACTATCTTCCATTAAGCTTTATGGATGTGAAGTGTCTTGGAAATATGAAGAAGAATGGTAATACATTAATTCAGTCAACCCAAATCCTTGGAAACCATCCTCATGCCTTTTGTTCTAATTGCGTTTCCAAATCAAAGATACTTCTCCAAAAACATTATTTAAGCATTGACTCCATTATATGAATGACTGACAAGATGAAATATTTTTAATAAGATATACCATATGTATATTTTACGTTCTCATACATATTTCATTTGTGAAGACTCTAGTGGATTCTTTGCTGAGATTTGGTTGTATTCCAGGAGGTCTAAGGGGAGTTAAGTTATTGTTTGTAAGACTGCAGCTCTGTTGATGTGGTTGGCATCAGTAGCGTAAACCTGCCCATTTTTTGTACTATATATGTCTTTGATTAATAGTCTAAGTAGGGGTTTGTCAGTGGTTAAGTTCTTGCTAATAGCTGGGTGGTTATTAAAAATCTAGAAGGCACTGAGTCAAATTTCATTGGGCAAGAGTGTGCAAAGGTAGGTACAACTAAATGTGTCTCTTTTTATTAATGTCACAGTGCAAGTTGTCTGGATATCATTGAAAGGGTAATGACAACAGAATTATTCCTAGCATGTGCTGAGGGAAAGGCAAGGTTTCAATGCTAAAATAGACCAGGTGGTCCAAAGCTAGTACATTATTCACTTCTCCTAAACATCTCATACTTTTTTTAAAAAAGAAAAACCTGTTACAAATATTAGTTTTCTTCACCAAAACTAAGCAGTGAGCTGTTCATTCTAACAGTTGCCTCTAGGAATATCTTGTTAAAAAGAATATGTGAAGCAACCAGTGAGTCATGACAGACTTAACCTTCTTAGCAGGTGTATGATATTTAAGAGACACTGGAATTTATCTTTTCCACGTACAGTGCACATTCATATCTGGATTTCAGCACCCAACACATATACGGCGACACGGACTGTGACTTCCAAAGGAAAAAATGCTGAATAATGCATTTGGAAAATAACACAGGATCACAAATACACAGGATCTGATACCAATTTCCTACCTTTTGAGGTCTTATTGAACAGTAAGAAATTCCTGCAGTCAAAGGGGTCCTGCCTTTGGTCTCCTGCTACCATTCCACATTTCTTCATCTTTCTGAAATTCCACTTGTCTGTGTCTTACTGTGTTACACTTCTCTATACTCAATAAACCCACTGACCAACACTTACTGAGGAGAGTTTCCAACAGATACAGATCTACTCCATCAATTTTATATTAGTGCAAACAGTACAAAGGAAACTAGAATCAAACCTATTGATTTTTCATCTCTCTTATAAATTTTATTTCTTTGCTGCTATTTAAGTCTCTTTAGTTCTATTTCCTTGACTCCATATTCATGTGTTAATTTTTTTTCCTTGACTCCATATTCATGTGTTAATTTTTTTTCCTGTTTCGTTTGGGTCATCCTTAGTTGGAACCTTGTTTAAATTAGTTCTAATTGAATATGAACCAAACCTGCCATTCCTTTAATTATCTTTTACCTAAAATGTATTTTCTTCCATTTTAGTCAGTTCTGGCCTTCATTGTCCTAGGATCAACGAGTGGTTTATGTTGGAAGGCACCTTAAAGATCACCTCATTCCATCCCCCCTACCATGGGGAGGGACACCTTCCACTAGACCAGGTTGCTCCAAGGCCCTTCCAGCCTGGCCTTGAATTCTTCCAGGAATGGAACAGTCACAACTTCTCTGCCTCAGCACCCTCAAAAAATTTCTTTCTTATATCTAATCTAAATCTCTCCTTTTTCAGTTTAAAACCATTATGCCTTGTCCTACCACTCCATGCCCTTGTCCAAAGTCCCTCTCCAGCTTTCTTGGAGCCCCTTTAGGCACCGGGAGGTGCTCTAAGGTCTTCCCAGAGCCTTCTATTCTCCAGCTGAAGTCCCTGGACTCCCTCACCCTATCTCCACAGGAGAGGTGACTATAATTCCCTTTTTCACACTGCTTCACATCTCTGCTTTAATCTTCCTAGTCTCACGTTTGGAGCAAACCTCTTGCTGTTTCCATGTTGTTTTGGATTTCTGCTTCCCATGACATCTCACTGTGTATCTTGACTTCACCCTTCCCAATACACAAGTGAGTTCCAAGGTGCTGTCCTGAAGCCATCTGAAATTCTTGAAATTAATTCAGTGCAAAAGGAGTTTTATGTTTTGACCAAGCTTTGCCATCTGTAGGTCATAGTCACATTTTCTCATGAAAAGGGTACAAGCCAACTGGCCTGAGCATTTGGATTGAAATATACTTGATGATTTTTCATGCTAAATTTTCATGGACTGTTCCAGAATCTTCGGGAATGGAAGGTTTTCAAGGAGCTCTACTTGCAGTTTATGCCCTTTTTCCTCTGTTTGCAGCCTCCTCACCATCACAAGTTTCCTTCTCTTTCGGGCCCTCCTCACAGAGACTCATTTACTGAAATTGCACAATTGAGAGCACTCTCCTGCTCCTTGTGTTACAAACTCTTTTGTACAGGTGTTTCTTCCCGCAATACTTCCATGTCCCTTGTCCCTTCCTGTAGTTCTCTTGTCTCCCACATTTGGATGTTGTTCCATTCCGTTTCTGTGAGATTCAGCAAGTGCAAAGTGCCTGCTGAAGAATCTCTGTTTGAAAACACAGGCAGGAGGCTTCCTGTAGAAACTGAGGCACGAAAACAAACATCATGAGTGTCCTTCCCCTGTCCTGGTTATCACAATCCCTGGCTATCCCATCCCAGCTGGTGCCTGGACATTCAGAGAACAGCCCTGGCTGGGGAGAGCAGCCACAAAGGCTCGGGGAAGAGAAGCCAGCTGCTTGCCCTCAGGGATGGGGAACAGTTCTTTGGCTGGTCTTTGTTTACTACTGAGATGCAATTTTTAGACCATAAAATAGCCAAGCTGCCTGGCTCTCAGTTCTTGCTTTCTCTCCAGCAGACTGGCAGTGGGAATAAACCCATAGAAATGTTCTTAATGACAACTGACGCCATTGAATTTCTCCTTTGCTTACCCATCTTGCACTAAAAGGTTTAGTAACCCCACTTGCTAGGATTTCTGCCAGACACCTAAGATACAATTAATAAATAAAACAATTTTCAAATACCCACATCAGCAAAATGCCTTTGTATTTTCTGGTACAAGAAGGAAGTCAGAGATGGGGTCATCTTGCTTGGAAAGAAGAATTTGCTTTGATCATGTGGTGGAGCACAGATTTGAATTGAAGGATCTGGTAGCCAATCCTTGCAGTGCTTTTTTTTTTTTATGTTTCTGCTAAGTTTTCTCTGAAAAGCACAGGTCAGAGCCAGCTTTATCCTGTAGGATAAGGACATCTACCTCCTTCCCTTCTTCCCCATGGATATCTCCCTGGGAATTTAGGAAGGATTGAGAAATGTGCAGAATTAGCCACAGCTGAGCCAGAGACCCAAGGGGATGGGCTGACCACTGAGGACACTGTGGGAGCCAGGAGCAGGTGCTGGCAGATGAAATGGGTCACTTTTTAGCACAGCAGTGAGGTGTGTGTGTCAGCACCTCCCACCTTGTAGGGCATGGCTTTCATTTTGGAGATGTAACTGGCACCATTGCTGCTAAATCCTCCTGTTTCTTTCATGAAATGTGGGGGTTTGTCCCATTTCTGAGTCATGGGGCTTCTCCAACAGAAGTGTGAAAGCCACACGCCCAGCCATGTCCTGTGAAGGCAGGAGATTTCATACTGTGCAAAATTACTGGTAGAAATCTATTTTGGAGCTCCTCTGAAAGAAGGCCTCCTGGCTGGCAAGCAGCTCTGTCACTTTGTTCTGCCCTTCCAGGAATCTCACTTGCAAAATGCACAAAATCAGAACCTCCTTACACCTCCCAAATTCACTGTAGAGGTATCCTTTTCACATTTCACTTAATAGGAAAGTGTGATTTTGTGATGGAACCCAAATTATAATATTAAACCTGGGAAATACATTAGAATGTAAGATTTTTAAGGAAACCATGTTCTCCTTGAAAAGGGGAAAAGATAATATTAATTATTTCTTGACTCTCCGATTCAAATTTCAAGTCTCTGGGCCCACCCTCATGCTGATTTTTCTTTGGTGTAATGTATTAGCCACAGGGAGCCATTACTTACTGTGTCCATTATCACTGGTTTTCTTTCAATTTTACTCTGTTTCCATGAGGGGTTTTTATCCTTTCTGTTCTCTGTGGCTTGCCTTTCCCCACATGTTTTCTGCCATGTGGGAATGAGAATCACCTCTTTCTCTTTGTCTCCAGTCCTGACTGCCAAAGGGACATGATGGCCTTGAGATCACTGAGGGCAAAAATTAGCACAGTCCTTGGTCACGACTGGGTGTCCCCCTCTCTCTGTGGAGGTGGTGGATGTGAATTGTAAAATGATGGCTCCAGGGATCCCACTCTCCCTGGACTGGCAGTGTCCTCCATGTGAGCCCCCCTAGACTTAGACTTGATGTAGTCTTCAGGTAAAAACTGCAGAACTTAAGCATCCAAAATTAGAGGGATTTTTCCTTGTGTCTAGTCATTGTATAATAATTGGTAGAGCAGCTGTTATTTGCATGCAGCCAGTGAAAATATTCCAGGGAAAATGCAGGTGTTTCTCATTGATCATCGCTCCTTGCAGGGAGCAGCTATAGCAAAGACTCCAATGTGTTCAGTCAGTCCCAGACTGTGCACTCTGTCTTTCTTGCTCTCTTATTGTCCTGACAGACTCCTCAGCAGGACAGCCAAACAGTTTTGTTGACTTAGCAGAAGGGTAATTGTCTCTTGGTTTGCAAGCAATAAAGTTTCCATAGTTTCCCTAATGTTTTTGGGGTACATTGAGCCTTTAACATCACAGACACAGCTGGTTTTGCTGGGAGAAGTTTTCAACTGGACTTGTCTTAAAGCACGTTTTGTCTGTCTAGACAGTGGTTTGAGAAGTCCACAGCAGCTCTGATGGAGCCCTTGCTACTCTGGTGAATTAATGTTGTTTTGATATCTGATGAAAAACTTGCAAGAACATGTTTGTTTTTATGCTGTAGCTCCAGTACTGGAAAAAATTTATCCGACTCCACTCACCGTCTCTTCCTCCTCACATACAACATTTGGAGACTTAGAATTTCAGATCAGAAAACTCTTGTTTTTCAAAGACTCATCTTCTAATACTTCTAAGGGGCACATTTAAAAAAAAAAAAATAAAACTGAAAGTTATCAGCTTCAAAAGAAATCTACGTTCAGTTGTTCTTGACCAGATTTGGAGTGGTACAATTTGTCTGCACAATATGAACATAGGTGGATAGCAAATTAAAAAGTCTTGGCAACATGAGGCAGCCACCAGGTTGTGGTAAGAGGTGTCAGGGGTTGCCTTAGATTTATGTTTGCAGGATTGTGTTTCAGGTGCCAAGGACAAAAGCACCTCGCTCTTCCAGCTTGTGGGGTGCTACAGGAGCTGGCGATGAGGAGAGGCAGAGGTTAGAGGTTTGTCCCTCCTCTGTAAAGTGATGAGAACAGGACTGAGGAATCTGCCCCATGAGTTACAGATAGCCCTTTAAACTCTGAAGTGAGAAATTGGGTGATCATTCCCCACCCCATCAAACACAGGTGAGTACAGCTGCCATCCGGCATCGCTTCTCTGCCCTGCACTGCTCAGAGACAAGCAGCTGCCATCAGAGACACCAAAACTGCAAGGAAACACAAAATTCAGTATCTGAAGAGGAGAATGGTCAGTAAAACCCCCAACTTTATTGTAAATACCACAAAAACATTAAGGATAAGGGAAACACCCTCAATTCAACCCCTTCCTAGAGTCTGCCTGAAAATGGCTAAAGCAGTATCAGCCTCCCTACTTACCCTTCATAGGCCAGAGCTACAATTTAGCCTTGTTCTCCCCTTTTTCTGGGTAAAAAGAAATCATTCATATGAAATTGCTGAAATTACAGCTGCTTTTTGCATATGAAATAATTATTCTTACCATATTACTTACAGTTTTCTTTCCTAAGGAGAACATCACTCTCATTACCATCATGAAGCAGTTCAGAGATTTTACTTAGGAAATAGACTGTATTTGCTGTGTAGTTCTTATTGAAATTCATTTTCTTACATTTAAACAGACAAACCAGTTATTTCACCTAGGAGGTTAATACAGAGTTGATGGGGAAAAAAACTCCTGTTGGAGGAATTGATATTACAGTGATACTGTTGTGCCCCACAACCCTCCCATCTGCAGCTGCTGTCTTGCTTGTGGGTTCGAGCACTTCCCACTTGGGAAGTTGTGTGGCTGCAAGGCAGGAAATTCATATTCCCATTTCCATGTGCTTTCCTAGCTGGTCTTGGGCAAGAAAAGTGAAGGAGATCGATGATGCTGCAACCTGTGCTCTCCCTCACTTGCCCCAGGCAACAGAGACCTCTTGCCAATCTTGCGGCATCATGCTCATTTTGACAGCGAGAAACTAAGATCTCAGAAGAATGGGATTATGAGATTGACTGCAGGATAAAGAGAAACTGGGCTGGGAGGATATAAGCTTCTTATCCAAGCACAAATAGCTGAAAGAATAGGAAAGGGAATATAGAAAATAACTGATCATGTAAATTGCTTTTTGCAGGAATACTCTCTCTTAGTAGACTTTCCCTGAGATGAAAATGTACAAAGGATTGGAAAATACACTTCCCAAGGAAAGAAATAATTCTCCAGAGAGACTGACTACATTGCTGACCTATTACTGCAGATCTCATTCTTAAACTTAGATCTAACACTTACTCAGTGCAATGAAAGCCCCTTTCTGAGCAGTTTTTCTTTGCAGCTTAGCGAATTTTGTTACAGTAAGCAAAATATAATAATTGGTACCTATTTCGTTAGGCTTGCTAAAAGGTCTCCAAAGAACAAACTGCATCTTTCCCATCTGTGTTTTCCCAAAGAACAGTGCGGATGTCCACTGCCATCCATGAACTGGAAGGAAGAAAATCAGATATTTTCACTGGTCCGAGAGTGTCTGAAGAGCTTCTTGCTGGTCTGTGTCTACCAGGCACTGCAGGTGTATGGGCCCTGTTTTATCCACAATAAAAAAGTATTAAATGAGTAGCTGAGATCCTGGCAGGTACTTCACATGCAGTGTCTGGCCTTTCCTATGCAGCTGAGTGACAGAAGTGACAATGAGCTGCTACAGGGTTACAGTTTGGATTAATGGCTTGCTTTTTGCATGGTAGATTTCACTGATGGGGGCATTTTCTGCTCTGGACTCTGTTGTTACAACAAAACCTGCTGTAATCTCTTGGCTGGCTCCTAGGAGATTCCTCTTCCACAGGGAAGCAAGGTGTCAAATCCCCTCCCCTCCTTCTGGGTGACAGCAGTGAGGGTCCAGGCCAGTGAATGCAGTGCTAAGTCAATTCACAGGAGCTCAGGAGGCCTGCACACTGTCTGGCTGAATGACAGATGGAAGGCTAAGTGCATAAAGATTTATATTGCTCCACTTTTGCCAAATCAAAGTAAATAAAAAGATGGAAGGGAAAGGAAGTAGTCTCATGCTTTTGTTCCAAAAGTATTCTAACTTCAGCAGCAGTGCTTGCAGATATATCTTCAAACAGGATTTGATGAGAAGGTGTCGTCTGGGTTGAAATTGTGTGATTGTGCCCTGTGTTGATACAAAAGGAGATGAAGGAGCTGAGATATTCAGACTGCAGCCTACCACAGCAGCATATGTGTCTCCCAGCCTCCACCAGCAGTCCCTAGAGCTTTTTGGGGAGGATGGGTGCTTCCAGCAGCCTGTTTCCTTCCCATGGATGGGGATATTGCAATCAGCCTCTCAGCTCCAGGCCTCTGTGCTTTCCACTTGCTGCCACCACAGAACTGGTGCAGCACTTTGCACAGTGCCTGGCCCGTTACCCTGTGTTGCTGCTTGGGGTGGGGCTGAAACAGCCAGTGCTCCCCCCTACCCTGGGAAGGCTGGTTACCACTGTCCTGAAATGGGATTGTCACCAAGCTGGGCTGCCTGGCTACCTGCTGGGTGTGAAAATGGACAGTGCTGTTAGTCATATAATTTCGTTTTAGATAGTCCTGCACAGAGCTGGATGATTCTTTGGGTCCTTCCAGCTTGAGATACTCTGTGATTCTGTGTGGTTTATTTGACCTGCATCTACCTTTAATCCAGCTCTGAGATACAAAATCCAAGCTTGTTTAGTCTTCGGTGGGCACTGCTCAGCTCCTCAACATCCCCTGGGATGCCAGACTGACTCCATTGTCTACAGACATCCTGGGAAAGCTCCAGCTTAAGCACCACAGGGAGGCACCTGACCCAAGGCTGGATTAATCTGATCATTTGTGCCTTATACTGGCACAACCAGAGTCACGAGCTTTGGAAAAGGCATTAAAAGTGAGAAGGTCAACGAAAGTATGCTGGATTGTCATTAGGCTAAAAGCTTAACATAATTATACTAAAAGAATTTGGGGTTCTTTGAGTGCATCTATCATTTGATTCCCAACCTCAAAGACCAAAAAACCGACCTGCTTTTACAGTCTGGCTGCTCAGTGTCACTGGAAAGCAGATTTCTTTTAAAGGGGACCCATATGGGCATACAAATCTGCCATTGCTTTTGAAAACTGAGGTAATCTTCAGTTTGCTTTTACTTAAACTGAAAGCACTGTGTTAGCAGCCAGGAGGACTGGGTATCATTAGTAACCTTTTACAGGAAATGTGATGTGTCATGGGTTAGGCATATATTTTTCTGGAAAATGCAGTGTACAGTGAAATGTGGGAATAAGTAAACATAAAGTGCTTATTCAGCAGTTCCTTCTGTTTGAATGCCCAGCAATGCAACTCTGAGGTTACCTGCTCATAAAGGAAGCAGGGAATATTTGAGATTTATTTTTGGCTAAAAGCATGAAGTGAAAATAGCTCTTTGTGCAAAATGTCAGCTACATTTCTGGGAAGCAAATAAGATTGCTTTAATAATCCATGGTAAATAACAACACTGAGGATGTTACCACCTGTTACATGTACCTGCAGATGTATCTAGGTAAAAATATCTAATGTATATGTGTAGCTTGATGTCTGAAATGAATTCAGAAGAGTGAAACAAGGCGTTTCAAACCTTTTGTGAACAGCAGAGTCTACAGGAAGAAATTCATCTTCAGATAACAAAATTCCTGTGCATATATGGATATATTTATGTATGGAGATGTCTGAGCCACTACTACTCTGCAGAGATCTAGGGCTTGGCTCAGTTTTGCCTGAGGACCACTGGGGGTACTGCAGGGTATCCATCCTGGCCTCCAGCTGGACACAGATCTCCCATAACCACGTCTCCTTCTGGGCAGTTGCCTGAGGATGACTTGGGCATGGAAGGGTCAGTTGGCACAAGACATATTGGCAGATGTGTGTAGCCCTGGCACAGTCACCTGTGCTTCATCAGTCTCTGTTGTCCACAAGATGAATTTCTGACTGAAATGAGGCTTAGATGCACCATTAGACCCTCAGGGTTTGGTGTCTGAGGCTGGAGGCAGCTGCCATCCTTAATGAGCAGTTCAGTCCCCTAAATTTGGCCAGTCTGTCTCCTCCTGCAACACTCTGGGCTCCCCTGGTTGGATGACAGCAGGGGCCTTGGGGGGACACAGACCTCCTGTAGGTCTGCTCAGATATCATCAGCAGACACCTCTGTTAAGATAATTGAATTGTACCTATAGAATCCAGATTTTTATTCTGGATTCCTTTATCCCCTCCCTTCCACCAGCTGCTTCCTCTTACACATACACATGCTTATTTTCAGGACACTTGTAGCAATGTGGTTATCTCTGAGATCTCATCCTGCTGTCAAACTGGGTTGAAAACTGTTAAAGGGGATCTATCAGTGCCTCCTTCCCTGATGGGCTCCCACCTGCTTGCCTGCATATCCAGTGCTCTGGTTTCAGACAGACTTGCACTACCTGTGAGTGGGGCATGAAAGGACAGATTGATTCCCACCAGGCCAACACAGCGATGACGAGACCCACAAGAACTGTCAGTGTGGTGTACCAGCTAAGAAACAATTAGCTTTAATCTCACTCTGCTTTAGAGCAGGGCAGTGCTCAGGGCAGCAATGGTTTATTCAGTGGTTTGTAATGGGTGGGGGCATCTGCTGTGCTACCAACTGCTTTTGTTTTTAATCACAGTGATTGCAAAGGGTACTTTAAAAACAGCACTGACAGGGCACTTGAAACGCAGTGTCATCAGAGTGATTAGGACGAGGTTTTCAGAATTCTATCCCATATATTCTGAATATTTGAAATGAGAGAGAACAGAGTAAGGGGATGATAGCAAAAGATTGTGGCTCTTTGGTAAGGCCCAGTTAAACAGAAATACTTTTTATGCTGTCTGTGTTGGTCTGGCAGGTGTTATCAACTTAAAGTATTATCAGAAAGAGAGAAGTCAGGGTGCTTACAGGTATTTCTGGTAGCATTAAGAGATCACAGAGAAAATACCTGCACAAAGTCCATTTTATTGCTGTAAATGGCAGGAGTGCTGCAGCACTGCCCTCTCCTTGGCATTACCCAGAGCTGGCACCCACCCACCTGGTACAGACAGCAGTTGAGTTGATACCAGGCAATTTGGGATTGGTTTGTTTTGGGGTAAATATATTTTAGCTGATATTGGTTTTACTCCCCTTTGCCCTGTTTCTGTCATCCCAAGCATCCACCTCCAGTGTGAATTTTTTGCCCTGATAAATCCAACACAAAAGCTGTAATTTATTTTTTCTCAGACCATGGGCAGATGTAATGTTCAATACACAGCAACTGGTGACCAGCCTATGAGATATATTATTGGGGATGGCCTTTGAGGAGAAGCTGGTTTTATTTGTTGAACCTAATGGTATTTATTTGGGGCAGGGGTGTAAAAAGAGGTTTAAACCATCAAATACGTCACTTAAATACCTAGTTGTGTCTAATCTTGCCACGCACTGCCAGCAAAAGTAGAGAATTCTGAAGTGGCAGGAACAAGAGGAAGGTAATTCACAATCTCAAGTTCAGTTTGGACCTTTCCATAGACCTGTGAAAATCTTCAGAGAGTTTTTTTTCCTGACTAGTAACAGCATTTTCAGAACCAAGCCTGCTTCAGGAGTGAGTCCTGCTCAGATTTGGCCACAGTAATCTGGTTGTGATGGCTTCTTTTAGCCTGGAGGGAGAAGTTTTTGAAGCTATATGACCTCTGAGGTGTTTATTCACAGTCACAATAGATTTCCCTCATGGCCCAGAGGATATTTAAAACAAGACTGTCTGTGAAAATGCATACAAATGTTCAGAAATGTTTCCAAATGTACAATTTGGTTTAAGTGCTTTGCCTATGTACATCATTGTCACAGAAGCATAGAAGAATTTGGGTTGGAGAGAACCTTTAAAGGGCACCTAGTTGAAACCCCTGCATTAAACATTTTTAACCTAGATCAGGTTGTTCAGAGCCCCATCCAACCTGACTTTGAATGTTTGCAGTGATGGGAACCTGTACCTCACCATCCCCATCTTCAAAATTTCTTCCCTGAATCTAGTCTGAGACTCCCTTCTTTTAGTTTAAACCTGTTTCCCCTTGTCCTATTACAATAGTCCTACCAAAATGTTTGTCCTCATCTTTTCTACAGACCCTGTTTAAGCACTGAAAGGCCACAGAGATGTCTTCCCAGAGCTTTTTGGGGGTTTGTGTACTCTGTTTTCTGTGCTTTACATTTAATTTTTCCATGTTTTCCATGGTTTGGGGTGTTGGGGGTGGGGAGGGGGAAGGGAATAGTGGTCATAGTGAGTTATTGTCCATGCTAGACTTCTGCACCTGAGGTCCATGTGTTTGAAAATGCCTGCAGACTCCTTACCACCTGTAATTAGAGGGATTTCCATGGTGATGTTTCAGTGCCACAGATGAGATGAAACTCAGACCCTCTGAAACTCAAACTCAAACACTCACCCTCCACATTTAAAGCTCTCCAATTCCCTTTTTACCTTTACTCCTTTCAGGTGCTCAACCTGTTCCTTGCCTTGCTGCTGAGCTCCTTCAGCGCTGACAACCTCTCGGCCCCAGACGAGGACGGGGAGATGAACAACCTGCAGCTCGCTTTCGCCCGCATCAACAGGGGCCTCCAGTACGCCAAAAAAGCCGCGTGGAACTTCTGCTGCCATGTCCTCCGGCACCCCAAGACCACGGCTGAGAAGAAGGCGATGATGAAACTCGCTGCCCAGAACCCAGGAGCCCTCAACAACTGTGTGAACAGTCATGCCACCACGGAGCTAGGCAAAGACATGGAGAACCACAAAGAGAATCATGCTGATGATGGAGTGAATAAAAATGGAGAGAAACACCCAGCGATTACAGATGATGATTTTATGACCAATCCTGAGCTGTCCATTTGTGTTCCTATTGCTGTGGGGGAGTCGGATATCGAGGAGGAGGATGAGGAGCAGAGCACCTTTACAGAAATGGAGCAGGTAAGCAACCAGAATGTTTGTTAATTTCAGCTTATTAAGATGCCCTTTGATCCCACCCTTGGTCTGGATCCATGGCTAGTGATGCAAATGTCCTATGGCCTATGCAAATGTCCTGCCTTTGATACGCTGCTAACTTCAGAAGAAGTTGCAGTACATATCCAAGAGCAAAATTCAGTTTCCAACAAGAGGAATTTCCTTTATTTGTATTCTTTGTGCTTGTCTAGATTAATTCTTCTAACCAGAGCAATTAAATCCTTTCTCACACAGCAGACTGGTTCTTTTCCCTTTCAGCTGAATCATGGGAATGCTACAGAACAAATCTTAGGTTAGTGGAGGATTTTTCTCAAAATGGGCAGTGTCTTGGTTTGCTTTGTGCAACAAGAATTGAAGGTCAGGTAGTTCTCTTTAAAATACAGTATGACAGAGGATGATATGACAAGGTGCCAGAGAAAGAGAGAAGATGTGTTCATTTGTATTCTGACAAGAGAAACAGTTATTCACCTGCTCTTTGGTGTGACATGGCAGATTTTCATCTTTTTTTCCAGAGCACTCAGTAGTAAAGGCTGAAAAATCCTGTGCAGTTTGAAGTGTTGTGTGAAACGTAGAAGAAACGTCTTCAGGGGAATGCTTTTCTTTCTCTCCTTCTCCCTCTCTCTCTTTTCTACCAGTTTTATCTCTTGGCTCCACACACCGTATCTAGTTAATGTTTTCCAGACCCTCCAGCCTTGATCCAGCACCTTCTGATGCTGGCTGAAACTAACGGAGTTCAGCAGGCACTGGATCAAAGCTCCTGCTTCAGATCCAGCTGTCAGGAGGGATCCTCAATCTCGTGGTTGAGGGAAGGAAAGTTTTGAAAGCAAAATTGTTGTTAGAGAAGGAAGGACTGTTGTAAAAAAGCTCCAAGGAAGGACTCTGTGTCAGGAGTTGGGCACAAATCAGCTGCTAAAAGTTAATTTCTGCTGCTATGTTGTGGAAATCTCTTCAGTGTCAGTGCATCACCAAAGTCTTTCACAATGATCATCTCACTGGGGGGTGGAACAGCAAGAGGTCAGAAGCCTTAATCACCAAGCTCCACTGTCCAAATAGAAACCTATGTAACAAAAAGAAAAGTCTGCAATTTGTGATAAACACATTCAGGGTGGGTTTTTTTGTGTCTCTTTAGGAACTATTTTATTGAAATAATCTGTGGATCACTATGGGTAGTATGAATAACATCTAGTTTTTGTCTTTGAAGTCCTTCTCTATTCCCCAGCTGTATTTGAACCAACAAGCAGAGAACATTCAAAAAGTGAGATAGGAATGCAGTAGACAAAGAAGAGAATTGGGAAAAAAGGAGTAAACTTCATGAATTGAGATAAAGAGAGTTTAATAGGAAAGAAAAGAAAAATATAATAATAATGGTGGAACTAGAATATGCAGAACAATTGATGCTCAAGGCATTTGCTCACCACTTGTTGATTGATGCCCAGGCAGTTCCCAAGCAGTGGCCCCTGGCCAGCTTCCCCCCCAGTTCATATACTGAGCATTTGTTCTCATTCTCAATCCAAAACATGGCCCTGTACCAGCTACTGGGAAGAAAAGTAACTCTATCCCAGCTTAAACCAGGACTGTTCCTTAGTATCAGGTTATCTGTAAATATTGCCTGCTGTATATGTGGAAAATAGTGTATAAATATGTTTAATTATGGAATTCTGGGTTTGCTGATTTTTTTTTTCTTTTTGGTCTTTAAAGATGCCCACACCTTTCTGACACCTTTGTCTGACAGATGGTAACAATCTCAAACACTCTCAGTTTTTTTTCCTTCACACTGATTGGAAGTGTACCTGTGCCTGCTCACAGGTGTGTGTTGCACCACTATATCATTCCTCTCTCAAAATAAATAGTAACATTCACATTTATAAAATAAATCCCAGCATAGGGCATGGAGGGCTTGGGGTTTTTATGTCTTAATGTGCTTTGAAAGTGTAGAAATGCAGATTTCTGTTTAGCTGTACTATGTGCTGGTGTCTAAATTGGTGCAAGAAACAGGTTAACATCATTTTATACTGGAAATGTGGAAACAGAGCTTTAGTAAGATCTATTAGAGTCATGAGGGAAAGAGCTGATGTAGAAAAACAGGCATTTCACTGAAACAATATTATGAATAAAAGTTGATTTGGAAATATTAAGAAAACTCCTAATAGTTTCAATAATATTAAAACATCATCACATGTAATAGAAACATTGGGGATTCAGAGCAAAACAAAATTGGGAGAAACAAAACCCAGTAGGAGAAGCAAACCAAGATACTGCTTTCCCACTATATCTTTTAATGAAATTCTCAACAAACATTAGAGTAACATTGTCGAATTACTGCGGGATATTTGGATTGCAGTGAAATAATGTGGTTCACTGCTGGCATGTGCATTAGACAGAAGGCATGGAGTTGAGAAATGAATTAATTAGCTTTGTCACTAGTGCTTTCCAGGCTTGGACAAACAGCTGCTGCAGGTCACTGCTGTTCCCCTGTGCAGAGCCCTGATCAATGGTTTGCAGTTTTTATCTGCAGGTCTGAGGGGTCTGCTGCTGAAAAGGTCCAAACAAGCAGCAAGTTCATATATCCAGAAAGCAATTTTAACAAATTCCTTGAGGGGAAAATGTGTATGTACGAGGTTGTTCCAACTCAAAAACTTAAAATACATTGGCATAATAAATAAACAAAAATAGGAAGAAGTGTAACAGCAGAAATGATAATTGTGTGATGAGCTTTGCATTTGCTTTTCTGCAAAATCCCTAATAAATTTGCACAGCTGTAAATATCTCCAAAAGGAGCAGAGCCATGAGAAAGCAGATGCCAACAAATTCAAAGATCTGTCATTTTTACTGGTGCCCATTCCAAAGATGTACGATCTCTGGACTCATAGAAAAATTCTCTTGATCAACATGTGGGTTACTGCAGAAGAAATTATGATATGAAATCCCAATTCCCTGGATATTGAGCTGTGGGGTGTTACAGTGGGCTGACCCTTTTACCCCAGTGGGACTGCGGGGAATAAACTTCCTCACTCACTGCCAGAAGCTTTAATCCTGCAAGCCCCAACTCCATGGGTGTCCTTACCTCCTCCCCTCCAAGAAGTCCAGAATAACCAGATTAGAGCTCCCAAAGGAAAAACAATATGAACAAGAGGAAAATTTACATGATTGCACTGAGAGGACACAATTAGGGTGAAGCATCATTTTGTGCAGCAGGCATCACACAGAAACCAAACAAGAAATACCAGAGCTATGCTAAACATTCAAATCTATTCCAACTTTCCCCTAATTACAATCCATATTTTTACATATTTCAATATTTTAGTATGCACAAAGGCAATGTACATTTGTACATATGTACATTTACTACTTTGTGTAAGACAGTGTACCCTGCTTCCCTTTAAAGTTGTTGACTGACCTGGAATTGAGCAGCCCTTTGGCAGCATTGCCAGAATCTATCTTCCTCTTCCTGCATGTGGGTTTTGGTGCAAGAACATGGAAGAGGAGGTGACAGGAGATGCATAAAAAGTGATAATGTGGATGAATGCCTCTGCACTGCACAGCTAGTAAACCTTCACAATTCTTACACACCCTTTACACATTCCCTGTCAGCTGAAGATCCCAGACCAGATATCCTGTGCTTCCATCAGTCTGACTTGTTCAGTCTAAAAGAGAGAGGCTAAAAGGGTGCTGGTCTCAGGCAGAACCACAAAGTTATTGATCCCAATGGGGTGTTTTAGGGGGAGATTATCTCAGTTTACAGCTCCTGTACCAATGCTGGGCTCTTCCCAGAAAGTCACAAAAATCAGCCAATTTGGCTATGAGAAATGAGCCCCAGAGCATTGCACATGGCAGCTTGAAGTTTCAGATTATAGGACACCTTCTGTGACTGCACATTCTCCTCTGAGTAATAGAAATGTCTAAGTTTAAATTTCAGCTGCCATTTCTATTATCAAAGCTTGTACTGGCAGCAGCCGTCTTCCTGAAAGCTACCAATTTGTGGCACTGTCATTGAGTGGGTTTTGAAGGAGTGAGCCCACCTGATGGCTCCCAGATCTCCTTTGATTACTGAGATGCAAGGGAGATGCTCTACCAGCTTGGAGAGCCAGGGGACACGTATTTGTAGCCCACACATCCCACAGTGAAAGGATCCAAAAGAAAAGCAGAACAATGAAAGTCAGCACAGGCACAAGAAACGAGGAGTGAGGCTGAGAAAGAGCTGCCTTGAGCTAAATTAATTTGTCACTGCTGTGTGATATGTGTGTTGCTGCTGGTCACTGCAGCATTTTAGTTTGTGTCTTTATCTACCCCTTCTCCTTGACCTGTTCATAGAGCTGAGGAAGTCTCTCCCTCCTCAGTCCACACAATTTCTTAAGGATTTAATGATTTTAGCCTCATAATGATAAAAATAGTAACTCTATCAATTTTTCTCCTGTCTTTGACATGTGACATATGGATTGTCCCAGCAGGAAAACATCTCCAAAAGCTCAGCAGCGACCACAGCACTGGCTGTGTACTGGCTGCATCTTCTCAAGGCTCTTTTGGGTTCTCATTTTGGCTCCTTAGATTGGAAGTTACCATCTTGAGCCTCCACAGAGTGTCTTGTAATTGCTTTATGACCATTTTTTCATATGTGAACCTTTCAGTCCACTGAAGAAGAAATATATTATAAGGAGAGCAAAGTGGTGGGACAATTAAGTGAGTACACTCTAGTCCAATTAATGCAATGGATTCTACAACAGCTTACCTGCAACTTAGCTACATTGAAGGTTTCAGACATCACTGGGGTTTGTACAATTTACATTAAATATCTAAGTGCAAAGCTTTTATCTTCAAAAATTTCTGCTTTAGATTTGCTCCCCTTTCAAGTAGCCCACAGCTGTAGCTCAGAACAGTGTGTGCCTTTTTTACAGTGACATCACTTTTTGGTTCAGAGGAATCCTGTGATAAATGGACCAAAAGGAGGTTCCAGATGAGTAATTCTGGGTGTCCTAAATCAGCCCCCAAAGTACATTGTCCTGCACTTAGAGTTAGCTCTGCCTTGTGCCTATTAACACAGTTTCAGTGAGGTTCAGGTTTTTGTGCTCACTGTCTGGATCCTTTGGTTCATCCATGAGCTCCTACAGGCAGGAGATTTTAGTAGTACCACCTAAAGAAAAGGCTATACCCTTTCCTTGTCATTTGAGTCAGACCAGCAGGGTTGTTACATCTTTCTGCCCTTCCTTAAATTGAGTTACTACATGTGTTGTCTTAATCCAACCTCTTTTTTAAGCCCACTCAGCATGCCACTGAGGAGAAAACCCACGCTGCAGTGGCTACTGGTTCTTGTGGCTCGTGGCCACATCTCACACACAGCCCCTCTGCAGTGACAGAGCCCAGCCCGGATGCCGATTTTCCACAGAGATCACACCTTTGTGCCTTCCCTTGCAGCACCGTGCCGAGCCAGCAGCACTTGCCTGCTTGTCTGCAGAAGATGCCATTATTGATTTGTTCCAAGGGAGTGGCTAATTGGGTCATACACAAAGTGCTGGCTGCCTGCTGCCAGGACCCAGCGCTTCCCGGCTTCCGACCCTGGCCTCAGCTCCAGGCACGCACTCCCTGAGAGCGCTGGCTTTCTGTGCTCCCTGCCCAGCACCCAGCTCCCCCCATGGCCAGTTTGTGCCATCCTGAGGGGGGCTGGCCCATTCTCTTGCCTCAGGCTCACCCCGGGCTTCAGGAATCCTTAAACTGCAGAGAGCTGCTGCTGTGTCTCCCGGGCTTCACCTTCCCCTGACCTGGCACAGAGTATTGCCTGCAGGACAGTGTCTTTCACTGCCTCGCAGACTCTCCCAGTTTCCCACCTGCACAGCTCCACTTCTCAGTGGGATTTTCCTAGATCACTTTGGGCACAGCAGCGCTCTACGGTCATTTTTGGGATGCTTGTATCTGGATCTGCACAGAAGACCCAAGGGCTGCTCCTTACCTGGATTTTGCACGCTGAATGGGTATTCTTTGCTCAAGAGAACACTTTGCTCTCTCAATCTTACATTTTTTTCTTAATTGACAGTTCCCCCCCCCTTGTGTATTGTTGTTTAGACTTCACCAAACACATTTCCCAGGGAAAATAGGTTTCCAGCTGTAGATGAGTAATTGCCGCTGTACACATCAAAGATAGAACTGGCTGCCCCTCAGTCTCTATTCCATTGGTGCAGTCTCTATATTGCCCTGAACTGGATCAAAACCCCAAGTTTTTATTCTCTTCTTCCCCTTTTATATTTCAGAATTACTAACTCATTTCATTTGTCAAGGTGAAACTGTTTCTGATAGCTTTTCTTCTGAGTTTCTAGCAGTAAGAAATTCATAATTCTGAGGTCAGAGAGGACTGTTAAAGTATGATGGTTTTGCTTTCTCGCAGCACTGAGTCAAGGGCAACAGCTAATTTTTGCAGAGAGCCTCTAAGTTTATTTTAGCTATGATACATCATTTGTAACACGTAAAAAACAAAATAAATAATTAAATTTTTCTCAGGTAACAGAAAGTTCACCATCTGTAGGCCCACATCTGTTTCTTTTTATACAGTGGAAATTTTATTGTACAATTCCTGTTCATTACAAACCTGCTTCTAAACCTGGAGAGATTCTGTAAAAGTCAGTGGAATTATTCCAGGCTGATGTAAGTGTAGCTTGAAATTATTGAAAATTGCTATAAAAATGCCAGTGCACAAAGATTTTGTTATAAAATTGTTTGTGACAATATCTTATGCCGCTAATAATTCTAACACCTATAAATCAGGGATACCATGAAGCCATGTGTTTATTTGACAAGGTATATTAATTTCAGCCTTTTACTGCAGGAAATATACTTTGCTGTCAGGAACCCTAATGCCCTTTTCAAACACTATTTATATTCTGTCTGTTTGCAGTTCCAGTCTGTGGGACACATTCTCTCTGAGCGTAACTGAATAAAATATCATGGAATCCTGTTGATGACTCCCCAGTTCTCGCTGGGAGGAGAGTGAGCCCACGTGTGTACATGCATGCTGCACACAATAAATCTCACAGCATCCTTCTTGTCACCTGTATTTGGGCAAATATTTTTTCTGATCATTAAGTAAGATAGCAGAGGGGTTTCATTATTATTCTGTACATAGTTTGCCTGGATTTATCACTTTTTAAGCTGTACGTTCTGCTTTGTGTTTCTTGAAAACTGCGTAGAACTCAATTATTAGCTAATTATTTTTGGCAATAAAAGAGAACATTTCTGAATTTATTGTCTTCAGAAGAATAGCAGCAAAGGCATTAGAAAAACAAAACAGGACTGTAAATCCCAGCAGCAGATTTAAAGCACCTAAGTCCTCATCTTGGCTTCTACATGTAGGAAAATGCTTGTGTTTATTTTGTGGCAGTACAGTGGGGCAGAAACTCCCTTGTCAGATCTCGGCTGATGTGATTGGAGCAGTCACACCACAAAGGGGTTTTAGGGTGCAGGGAAACATATTTATCCACAGCATAACGCCTAAGGTGGAGGAAACACAAGGAGCTGATGGAGGAAAGAAAGAGAGGAGGGGAAAAAAGCCAGGCTGGCATTGGGAGAGCCAGTGTCAGGCATGGCAGAGTTGACAACATGCGTTTGGACAAGCGCCCAGACCCCGGACCACACGTCACTCACAGCTTGCTGGATGCCGTTTCCCAGTGTCCATATCATCCCTCCCTGGAGCAAAAGGCTGACCAGAAAATGAACATTTCTCACTGTTTCTCCCTTTGGTAAAGTAAATGCCGACATTTAGCATTTTGGACAAAAAGAGCAGCAGCTGGTTCCCCCAGCAGCTCTTGTGCCACGTGAGGCGGTGTGTGCATGTGTTGGAGGGGTAAAACTGCTCCCATTAATTATAATCCAAAATAACTCTTCAAATAATGATCATTTTGTTGGTGCTGCCTCTAATAATATGAAACTTTCTTAATGATCAAAATATTAACATCTTAATTCGGTGAAAGGTTCTGGGTTATTTCAGGCACTTGCATTGACTGCACTCCAAGGCAAATTTCCAAAATTTAAACTTCCATCAGAGAAGCCCATTAGTTTGAGTTTTTCATATTATACTGTGGAGAGATCCCAATTACCAAAAGAAACATAAAGTAGATTGTGATTAAACTCCAAAATGCAATTTAGCAGAAGGTATTAGCTTGAACTCTGAACAATGAACACTTATGAAACGCTTTCACTGCCTATTTAAGCCTATTGAATTGATAACAGGATAAATTAACTTTGGCAGTCCATCTTTTTGCCAAGTTCTCCCTCTCAGACAGGTTTTAAGAGTCAACCCTTAGAATAATGAATTTCTGTTTTATTATGGGCAGTGTGTTGCTCAGTGTGGTAAAAGATCTAGGGCCAGGAAGGCAGAAGCCATTAGAAAAAACATTCCTTGCTCCCCTGCAGCCAGAGTTCAAAGGCTTAAAATATTCTGGATTAATCCAAGAAGGAACACTGCTGAACTGCTGCTTCTGAGAGATGATGTTTTGCAAAGTATCCAGCACTCATGCAGATACCAGCAGTTAGTGGCTGTGATGAGGTTTGTCTGGCAAAGTTTCAGTTCACCTTTATTCAAAATACCAGGTCAGGCTGGTTCCATGGGATTTTTTGGAGAGAGATTCTTAAATGTGCACATTTAAAATTGACAGCTGCACTCCAGCCCTCTTTTATTCGTAGCAGAATAAGTGATACTAATCTTCCCCTTTTCATATTAAGGAAGTAAGGGAATTTTCCTGATATATTTGGTGATCTTTCTTCATGCAGAAAGATAAATCCACTGATTTTGTTGGCGCTTCAGGGATTTACATTTATTTGTGAAAGAGAAGAACCAGGATCATAAATCATCTGCTCTGATAATAAGAACCAACAATTTGTTTCTCCTGTTTGTGGTTATTTATTTCTCTCCTATTTCAGCTCAGATTTTTCGAGGTTTTTCAGAAAGAACGAATTCAGCATATCTGAGAGTAGTCAGTCCAACAGCTCTGCAGACTGCAGTCTCCTGTTTACTTTACACACACGAAACAAGTGCCACCAAGGCAGTAATGCAAGCTCACCATGTTTCAGCAGCTCTGCAATCTGCTTGCTTCTCCACTTTTGTAGAGGTAGTGTATAAACAGTTCGGTTTTCACCGTCATTTACTTGTTGGCTTCTTTGCAGAGGAAGGGTGCCAGTTAGTAGATGCAAACTGTTGCTGAGAAAGGGTGCCAATTGCTACCAGGCACAGCAATTTTGTGAAATCCATAGTTGTCTGCAAGGAGGAACACAAACATCAACAGTCACTTTACAGAGTAAACAGCCCTCTTGTAGCAATGCCTGTCACACTGCTGAACTGGGCTTACTATATATTAAAACCTCTGCAAACTCCCCTTATGATATCCAAAATTTGAGTATAGGAAACTTTGCAGGTTAAAGCAAGCTGGATTTCTTGAGGAGACTCAATATCATAGTGTCACTCATTAGAGAACGGCTAAAGCAGAGATTCTTCTGTTGTCAGAATTCTGCTGCTCCTCTAATGGGCAACATCCCATGGTAAAGGAGGATCCCACTGGCATGGCCCAGTGTGTGCAGGTATGTGGGGGACCAGGATGAGCCTCCACTCCTGAGTCTGTACCTGAAGATATCCTGACCAGATCATTCCTGGAAATGTGACTGCAGAATTCAGACACTCCTGAATTCCTATTAAGTATTTCAAAAGTGGTCTTCAAAGAGTCAGCTGGATGCATGAGTTTGGTGGGGAGTGGAGAACATATATGGCATCAAAGCTTCCCATTGCATTGTGACTGTGTAAAAGGTAGTTTGCATTTACACTGTATCACCAGAGAAAGGGAAAACCCTTATCCTTCTCATAAAATAATTAACAGAATCCATCCACATTATTTTTGCTCTCTGGCTCTGCAGTGACAATCGCAAGGGAGGAGAGCCCCAGAGCCAGTTCCCATTTCTTTCCTCTCCACCTGCTTGGGACAGGAAGCTTCCTGCTATCAAAGGATTTGCACATCTTCTTTCTCACAACAGCCACGGCCAGGGAATCAGGGAACAAATGTCACAAGTTAGGGTCATGATCTAGGGAGTGAGGGAAGCATCAGGAGAATCCATTTGAACCAATCACCATCTGAAAGGCAAGTCCTGGGATCCTCTTTCTAAATTTGTTTGCACAGATTGGAAAAAATGATATTTCCATGGGGAAGGAATAAAGTGAATCCATGCTGATGACAGGTATTTGTCTTGTTTTGCCAGCAGCAAGTCCTCTTTCCAGAGGAGCGGCATTTGCACTAATCCCCATTTGAGCCTGGAACAATTAGCCGATCTGTGCTTTTCAGAGACACGGCGCAGTGTGGAGCCTTTGCATTTATCCGTGTCAGCAAACAAGTATGTGGGTCTGTGCACCAGCACTCTTGAGATGTCGCCCAGATTATGCTCTGTTTCCAATCTGGTGCTGCAACCGGCCTGCAGCGTGAGAGGGGACAGGACTGTCCACCCTCCTCCGTGTGCTAATCACTGGAGTGGTGTTGGCAGATCACCTCTTTTTAGGGCCCATGTCAGAGCAGAAGTGAGCAGACTTTTGGTTTATGCTGAGGTCGGTCCTGAGCTCCCAACCCTCCCTTTGCATGCACAAAGTTTTAGCACCATTCAATGTTTTTACTTTACAAATGAAGAAAGCAACTGAATTGATAAATATTAACATAATGTGTATTGCCTTGGCAACGTGGCACTTGATACAAAAATCAAAAATAAATTATGCAAACCACCCACGGTGGGAAGTTTTTCAGGAGATAGACCTGCTGCTGTGGCTGCCAGAACAAATTGTCTAGAATCAGGACAAAAGCAAGCAGCCTGAAGTTAAACAGCATAAACCAAAGGCACCTTTCCGCAGACAGGTCTCTGCTGATTTTCAGGTTATGTGTGCTGGGAGTGGGACTGTCACATCTCAAGAGAAGCCTGGTTCACCATGGCTGTCATTGGTTGCTTGCAAAAACTCAGTTGATTCCCTAATGCTCCTTTTGGGATCAGTCCAGATTCTTTGAAACAGTCTATTTCTCTTACTCATTTTCTCCTCGCTTATAAATTTAGAGGATAAGTCTGAAAACACACGTTGATGAACCAAATCGTTGTCTGAGCACATGTGCATGATGCCCCCATTGAGTATTTTGCCAGGATATATTTCATCAGTTTTAATTAACGTTAACTCATTGGATACTTGGTACAAGTGTGATTTCTGGGAAGAAGCCAGGTCCACATTTCCTGGAGTTTAGTCTCTAGGAAAGCGTTGCCAAATCCTGGTACCACACAGCGGGATTACTAAATAGAGAATTGGTGTAAATTTGGCATTTGACTCTAGCTTAACACAATAATTTACGTAACAATTAGGATATCCATCAGATCGGCTGAGTTACAAGGTCTGTCCTCTTACAGTGGATAGATTCTAATGGATCTGAGTGCACAACCTTTCTGCATAAATGAACTTGAGACGTCACCTCAGGTTGTGTTGCATTTTCAACATGAAACAATTGTTTCTGTTGTTCCAGTGCTATAACAAATATCATGCCATTAAGATTACTTGGTACTAAGTTGTATGCACGTTACATTTTAAAAAAAGGACATTTTATAGCTGAATGCCTTAGCTGTGTGTACTGTGCCTTCCACAATAGCTTCTCGCCTCAATATACACTATTTGCAAAGGTAAAGACTGCTGAAAAGCCTTAAAAAGTGTTACTTTTTATTAGAGACATACCTGTAACTCAGAGGTTATTGGCCTATGAAGATTAGTCCTAATGTGTGACTAGAAATTGTATGTAGTACCTTCCTATGCAGAGGTTTGCCTATGTATAGATTTGGACACGCATAATTCGATTTAGTAAAGTTAGAATATATTTTAGACCGCATGCCCTCCAGAGCAGGAAACAAGTAATTTGATTTTAAATTAATTTCCCAGAAACAGACAACAACGTTTGAAAACACTGGTACAAACCTGACAGTTCAAAAGTATTTATACAGAGAGCAATTTACTTAACCAAATGCTTACTTTGTGTCATTTGGTCTTTCAGATAGTTACATTTGGAATAAAATGTTTTTCTGCTCCAGGTACCTCTTGAGGGACTTCCTGTGGTGATGTGGCTTTAAAACTGATGCAGGTGGTCTGGGGCTCCCTGGGGAAGGGAAATTTGCTTAATACCTGAATAACACTGAATGTCAGTCAAGCCAAGGGAAAGGAAAAAAAAAAAGATGGACAAGTAAAAGATAAATAGGTTTAGACAATTACTGTTGAAATCTGGTTATGCTTGTAATTTTTTTCCCAGCATGGAAGTCCCTCTGTAAGCAATTCAGCACAGCCCTTTGAATCCGGCTGGAGTTTTATTAATATTTTAGTAGCTGCACTAGTAATGGCATGAACAGTGGTAGTGCTGTGAAGAGCTGTGGAGTTTTCAGTGAAATCCCTGCCTTAGGTGAATCAATAAAACCACACAGAGAACCTGGGCCTCCAGTGGGAGGGACCAACCCTGCAAGCATCCTTTCCCCTGTCATTAGTCCTGGGAGAACTTCTTGAGAGCTCAGCAGCAATAATCACCACTCCAGGAAGAAGCGGCTGGATTTAATGGCACCACGCATACTAGCGAGCACTAGGTCTAGTCAAATGTGTTTACTGAGAGGAAAAATTACGGCTGTGCTTCCAGAGTCCATCCCCTTTCAGGGAAGTGCTTCAGGGCGTGCTCTCCTTTCAGCCTGCGGTTGTGCCCCGTGTGCTTCAGTGGATGCAAAGTAGCCTTAAGTGTTTTGCTGAATAGGAGCCTCATACATTTGTGTGTCTACCTGCATTTTTTCCATATCTATTTTCAGATATCTTTTATCTTTTCCAGTGAACTTTGAATTTTCTTCCCCTTCAATGTGTATCTTTTCTTCTCTGGGCGTGGGGAATTTTCACACTGTTTCAAGCAGAGCTGTAGAACAATATTGGGCTTTGCCTTTGTGCCTTTCTCCAGCTTTTACACTGAGTGTCACCACCTGGTTGTGCATTTTCAGAGTATACCCCTTTGTTATTTGGCAGCTACCTCTCTCTGCGTCTCAGGTCACTGGAGGAAGTTTGAACCAGGCTCAAAATGCAGATGGCAAGGGAATTTCCTCCCACCTCAGCAACAACAACAACTCAGAAAAAAAGTTGGTCTATTTTTATGTCCATTTTCTACAGCCAAATATCTTGGCATATCCAAGTTGCTAAAGCTCAAAAAAATGCAACAGAAACTTGTGTTGTCTCATTTCTTGCCATTTTCCTTAAGATGTCATCCCCTGATGAGAATAGTCCAGGCTGTTTTCTCTTCTAGCTGGAGAGTTCTCCTTAACAAATAAGCATGCTATCAAAGAAAAAGAAAATAAACCCATCCAGGATTATTTCCAGCAGGAAAAGCAGCTGCAGCTGAGGGGGCAGCGATGCCAAAGCCCAGGCGTCCGGAGTCAGAACTCTGAGATTTATGAAGAGTTAAGTGAGTTGCACGTGGATAAGCAGTTGAAGGCTGACCCACCACCTCCAGTAGGGCAAAAAGAGGTAACACAAACAACTTTCCTACCTGATACTGCATGAAATTCATTGCACCAGATCCATAGTGCATGCCACTGGTTTATGTGTGGTTTATGACTTGTAAAAATAGATGTTTGTCAAGGGGTAGGAAAGCAATAGTGTGTAATAGGTATTACAGTCTTAGTAAAGAAGAGAGGGGATTTTTGTCATTATAAAAATAATTGGAAAGCTTGGAAAACATGCATTATAAATTAAGAGCAATTGTAAGAGGCTTTCAGGAAAAGCAAAAAAAAAAAAAAAACCCACAAAATTGTCTATAATGTTACTGTCTCATTTAGGAGAAAATATGTGTATGATTTCCCACTGAAAAGCAGCTCTAGGAATGGCATCTGCTGACTTGGCAGACCTGAATGTTGAGTTCACTAGAGAGCATCTGCTCTCTGTCGCAGATTAACATTTCTTTTCCGGTGAACACTCGCCCAAGAAAGGTGCAACAATTTAAGTAGCTGATGTAAAGGTAATAACTAAAGAACAAGCTTTGGTATTCTTCAGTTGATTTGGCCAAAGCACTGCTCATTAATTGTTTCTTGATGTGTACACATTGACATTTATTTTCAAGTTGTAGGATTATGTTGTCCTTATAAACATAAATATCAAAAATAATGCATTTGGACTGTACACTGAGTGACTCCAGGCTGTGTAATTGTCTGTATCCTCTTTGCTGACTTGGAGGTTCTTCCCCTTCAGATTTAGCATTTTATTGACATAACATTGCCTTTATTATTAGAGAGTGATGGATTCATCTCTTTGAAATCAGGAAATGGAGGTTTGGGATGTCCTGGGAGTTTAGATAACTCCACAGCAGCTTGAGACTGGAACCAGGGATGGTTGTGTGGGACAAAAATTAATGAAAGGGGAAGGATGGCACAGTACTTACACACATCACACCTCTCCCAGTTCTGCTATAAAACTACTTTGTGCCCAGCAGGAGCAATCCCGTTGAGAAATTGTGACAGGACAACAGAAAACAGACCCATCCCAGAGCCAGGGCTCCCCTTCTTCAAGCCTGCTGATTCATGTTCTCATATGGGGTGGAATTTACTGAACTAAATGTAGACAGTTTGCATCTGAACTTGTCATCTGAGGCCTCTGTATAATACTGACAATGTAGGCAGGTAAATGTGTTTCCAGCTGAAATCAGCATTTACATTAGGTCAGATCTCGTAAAAGTGCCCATTTCTCTTCATTAACTATAAAGGGAGAACTTAGGTTTACTCACTTAGGTGAGATAAATTCCACTCACAGGAACCAGAAATCCTCCAGTCATGAAGCATTTCTTTAAAGGGCAATCCTTGCCAGAGTACTTCTTGGCATATTCATCTTCAGAAAGAAAACATCCTGAATTTAGAGGAAGGAGACTCAAATATTTGATATCCTGATCTCAGGAAAAAAAAATAAAAGAGTATTAATATTTAGAAAAGAAACACAAAACTTTCAATGTAAAGAGGTATTTTAACTAGGGGGAATTAGAAGACCATGTGAGGCATTTTTGTCTCAGGAGATTAGGTATCCTTCATGTTTAAATATCTTTTCAAGGCAAGTGAACCCTGTGATCCTAACAGGGAGGCCAGAAAACTATGTCCTTCTTTAGTGCTATAACAAAATGTCACGATAAGTCAGGAACATTCTAGCCTTGATATAATCAGCAACATCGTGATAAAGAAATAATCCCCATTTCCTCCCTCAACTTTCAAAGGGTCCTGAGACACAAATGTCACCTCTCTATAGCAGAGTATAATTGATTCTATTTGCAACTGCTTAGAAAGAGGTGGAGGAACATGGCAATAATCCAGGGATGACTTGAAATCAAACGGAAGTTCACACGAGGTTATGAATGCCAACATAAAAGAGCAAAGCCCAAAGAATGCTATTTTGGAAGGCCAGATCTCGTGTGGACATGACATACTCATGGTCCCCCTTGCAGAAGTAATCTTTGTGCCGGCACACAAGGACGTGCTCGTCATATTTTTGATGAATGTCCCAAGAAGTTGCAACTGGCCAAATAAAGCCAACAACTGCAAGGGAGTAACAGATTTGATATGCCCAAGAGGCAGGGCTTTCAGTGATTGTCAGTGACAGGAAACACTGGATGTGTTCTAAGTAAAACACTATTGGTGTCAGTAAAGGGTACATTATATGATTAAAAATCCATTCTATATAAATCATCAGAAAGCCACAGAAATAAAATCATTGGTGTCTTGGGTGGAGAAGACTTCAGAGTACGAACTGGTTGCCTTCTCTGCCAAAATGCCGACCCATAAAATATTTTGCACAACTTTGTGGAATCTGGCTTTAAATGGATCAGGCAACTCGGATTTCTTCATTTAGCAAAAGGAGTAATTCACTTGCTAAAAAGAAATATCTCACGGCTGGGTATATTTCCTTAAATACCAGCCTTTTTTCAACTTTTCTATCCCTTTCAATGTGCCATTTCATTGCTGTCTTTTACCAATTTTATCCATCAATCTCTTTGTATGAATTAATATTGCTTGCTTTTATACACTGTTGCTTGCTTCCTATTTTCTGGGGCTTACCCCTGAAGTCACACACCATTGTTCTGTAATTTCATTATTTCTTGTAAATTAGTATCTCTGTGCCCTTTATCTGACTTTTTTTGCCTCTTTCTTTGCAATTCCCTCAACTGTTCCTTTTTGGAGTTCTTTTGCCAAGAAGCAATCACAGTATTCCAAATACAATTTCTACAGAAATGTAAAAGAATAAATAATATCTCATTTTCTAGACATGATGCTTTCATATAGTTTTCTACATTGTTATATCCCACTGCAAAATCATGTCTAATTTTTTTTTTTAATATTACTCCAGGTTTCCAAAATGTCCATTGAAATTTTCCTGTAACTCGGCCATTTGTACTTTTTAAAATCAAGTCCCATTTTGCTATATGCTCTCCACATTTCACTTCTCTTTTCCTTTCTGCTTCCTCAATTTCAATACTCTCTCCAATTTAATATTATCAGCTAACATGAGGATTATATCGGTCAGGACCTCTTCTATATCTTTAGAGAAGATAATGCTGACCCTAATCCCCACAGATTTCCTCTTCTGAAGAGAAAGTTTGTGCTATATTTGGGTCCTTAGAATGGCTTTTTTTCTGCACAGTGATGGGTGAAAACCTGAGCCAATTACAATTTATTTAAAAGTAGGCTTTTCTGTAACAGACATCCAACTGTTTTCTGAAGGTTTATATATCATATGTCAATTTGATAGATTAAGGCTCTGATTTTCAGAAGTGAGGCAGAGAAGAAGGGAGGTAAGCAGGCTAAGCCTTGAGTAAACATCAACTTTCGATGAGATTTCAGCATCTCACTGCTAAAGGGTTTTTGAAAATCAGTTTTAGATCAATTTGCTGCTATTACAGACACAAGCAGTGGGTGTGGAAGCCCTGTCCAAGTACTTAAAAGTCACTCCACCAACACTTTAAAAACTGCCTTCTGCAACATGAATTTATGCACCAAGGGAAGATCTTCCAAAGGGATCTCTGATAGATCCCGTACCTCTGCCTAGCACACTTTCTTCACTCACCTATTCCAAGAAAGGAGGAGGAGATACTGTATTTGACCTTTTTGCCTGCTTTTGACCTCTTTTCACCCTGTTTGTGCAGAGTTCTCTTAGCACACAGGAGAATAATCTCACTGCCTTTATGTCTACGACATTTCACTCCGAATAAGCACTCTCCTTTTCATGTCTTTATTTAATTTACTTTAATCACAGGCTACAGCAAGTGTTTAGTGATCTGCAATTCCCATGATTATTCCCTTTTCCTCCTCTCTCAGCTTAGTGTTGTGTTTACTTAGTGCTGCTCTCCTGGGCCATTTCCAGTTTTCCATGAGCTTTCTCTATTGATTGCTAATGATGTGTTAACTGGGTGTATTGGATCCCTTTATGCTCTGCAGTGTGCCTTGCCTGGATCTGCTGGTTTGTATATGTATATATAGGCTTTCTAGATAAATCTCTACTTTATATTATACATATATATTAATTTATATTAATTCTAACAGGATCTCCCCTTTCTCGCTATTGATCCCCTTGTTGGATGATTTTAAGAAGTGTTTATTTTCTTAGATAACTGAATTTTGATTAGCTACATTCCCCTCATCGATTGCTCTTGTGTTCCTGACTCTTCCCTGAGTTCATGAAAACCTTTTTAATCCTTTTAACCTTTCTGGCAAAGAGTAACCTTTGCCTCCTTCCCAGAATCATCCCTAATATTTTCCTTCTCTCTCATATGTCTGGTTCCTTTTTCTAGTCCCTGTTCAGACCCTCAAACCTTAATCTACTGTTTTCTGAATTCATGTTCATTGTCTCTTCTTCTTTGAAGGCCTTTCAGAAGAAAACCTGTCTGTTTGCCTTGCATGTTCCCCATCTCCCTTTGACACTGATGAATTCTAATAGTTCCTGGAAACTCCTCCTGATAAACAAGTAAACAAACTATGATAATTTAATTGCATTTTGTTCTGTGAATTTCCTAACCTGTCTCTGCTAAATTCAGCTCTCTAGTTGAAACCGTTATCGAGCTGACATTGCTCTCACAGTTTTCTTTGATTTCTGGCTATTGGTAAGAATTATACCCAACAAAGCATCTTTTCTCATTGGAACCCCTATTTTCTACATCTCACAGCTGCCTATGATTTAGGACTATTTCAGTGATCTCTGTTTTGACATCTTCATAACAGAACACATAATGACTAAATGCATTCCCTTGTGAAAAGTATCATAAAGTTCTGCCTGTGCTAAAACTTGGTATGCCATTTTTTTCCACCATCATACACTGTTGTGAGTCTGTAGGAAATGGCCCTCTATATGACAGACGCATTCTGAATATGGGTTTTTAGAAGCTTTATCCATATCTTGGACCTGTTCTCTTCTTTCTGTTCCGACTCTCTTTTTAAAAGGTCTCTTCTCAATTGTTTGCAGATCTTTTGAGTAGAGCATTAAAAACCCTAGCCAAGACTATGACCTTCTGGATGATGCAGCTAATTGCAAACAAGTAGCTTCCACCCCCGCTTGCAAGCACTGCTGGAATGTTCAGTCTTGTCCATTTTACCCCAGGTTCAGCATTTCTCTGAATTCAGCTATAAATTTTGCATTGACTGTGTATGCTGGAAAACAGAGGGCCCATTTTCACATTAATAATAAATATATAAAGCTGCCTAGTTTCTTACTCCATCACCGTCATGCTTATGAAAATAATACTTTATCTGTACGTGCCATCTCTCATATAACTATCTCACAGGCTGTTTAAAAGCGTGGGTAAGTATTATTGCCTTCATTTTTAAAAATGAAGGCAATAGTATTGCAAGATAAAGCACAAAAACTTTTAAGTGGGAACTCAGAACAGAGTAAACCAGTTCACAAATAACGCACTTCTCCTGTTATTCTATTTGTCATTGCCATGACCCATAGAAGATACCAGCTTTGGTATTGCCCATTTACACCAGGTAATGCTCTAATACATCCAGAAACTAACTGTGAGCAGGATTGGGCAAATATCAGGTGTTTCACTTCAGTGGCCAAGCTATTTAGCTTGTAAAATTTACAAGCAAATCAAGTAAAATTTAATTTTGGATTAACACAAAATAGAAATTCTTTATTTTACCTAGCAAAATAAAATAGGAGGGAAACGTTTCATTTCCTATTTTCTTCTAAGGAAAGTGTCTTAATTCTATTAAAGGAAAGTTTAACCTGAAATGAAACTTCTATTTCATATTTGGGTGACTTACTGAATCATGTATCATATGTCTTTTAATCATGAGTTCAGCCTTCAAAACAGATTTTGAAAATAATATATTCCCCAGAATTTTTTTTTTTACCCAGATCTGTTTGAGAGTTGCTCCTCTAAATAGATGAGACAACCAATACTTCAGGGAGTGGGAATATTCTTGCCTCATTTTGTAGAGGAGGACCTGAGAAATGCTTAATTTAAATGATGCACCTGATACTTCAGGCAAGTGGTAGAATCCTTGAGACACTTCCAAAAGCCATGTGTCCCTCCTCCTACATCACCTGGAGGTCAGAAAGGTGTGACAAGAAGGCAAGGGGCCATGTCATGTGGTGATAACAAGTCAGGCACAGGATGAGACAGGAGGAAGAGCCCTCTCACATATTTGAACTTTAACTGCCTGTGACTGGCAACAGGGATTTCTGCTCCTCTTGGAGGAGAATGAAGCCCAAAATACAGGAACCGAAGGCAGGTCATCCAATTCATCCTTCAGCATTTCAGGAGGTAGGTCCTGCTTCTGGTACCTGTCCCCCAAAGGTATGAGCCTTCAGGATGTGAAACAGATGAAGTCCATCATTCCAAGGTTCCACTTACCATTAACCAGAGCAACCTAGGCTAGTGGAAGGTGTCCCTGCCCATGGCAGTGTAGGCTGGAACTGGATGATCTTGAAGGTCCCTTCCAACCCAAATCATTCTGATTCTGTGATTAATATACAATGGCTGTCCACTCTCCTTCTGTGGTTTGCTTCTCTTTTGTTTCAAAAAGTAAGTTCTGTATGTTAAGTTGTTGTTGTTGATGGGTCAACTCCTGGTCTCAGGGCAGGCAGAGCTGTCACCAAGGAGTGGCACCGTTGGGAAGTGCATGGCAATGTCTCTGTTGTGGGGGCTTCAGCTGGGGTGTTGGTTGGTGGAATGATAACTCAGCTACTTCCTCCAGGGCAACTGATCAATTTGTTTTCCTCGTCTTTGCTCTTGCTGACAACAAGCTTGATGAAATCAGTCTTTCTGAAGGCAGCACAGTGGATTTGACAAATCCCGCAGAGCTGCTGGAGCAGATCCCTGAGTTTGCTGAGGAGCTGATGGAGCCTGAAGATTGCTTCCCCGAAGGTAAGAGCCTGCATATTTCACTGCAATGCTGAAGCAAGAAACCTTCTTTTCTCTTACTGAACATCTCCCAACCTTCTCACCATGTTGCTCTGGTTGCTTGCAGTAGTATTTCACTGGATGTACTTCATTTCTTAGGCACTATAATGCTCCAAACGTACACTCAAAATCCCTTGTTATCATTAGTCTTTGGGTTTCCAAGGTGAGATAAGCCAAGAGCATGCTCTGAAATGCTCTGCAGCTTCCAAAGTCTTAGGCTTTTAAAATCATAATTTGTGCCATGAAGAGTTTTTTGTTGTTTTTTTAAATGCTGATTTTTGTCATTTGGCCAGTGAAGATTTTTGCCTTCCAGTATTTGTGCACGATCAAATTTGATAAAGAACTGACCAGATAAGGATGTTTCTGTTGCTTAAATGTATCCAGGCAGTTCACAGAATCCATCTGGAGGGTTCACGAGTCTCAGGGACTCTCTTCAATTTATTTTAAAGGGTGTCAAGATTAGCACATCCAGTAACTTTCATCTGGTTGGAGAAGTGATGTGTAAAGGGTGTTTAACATAATTATCTTAGATAACAACAGCTCACATTTACATATCTCTTTTAATACTGAAATTCACCATCATATTATTAATATTTTAATACCAGCCTGCTCCAAAACACAGTTTTAAAACCCAGCTACATCAGAAGATCTATGTTAAAATAAATATATAAAGTATATAGCATCCTAAGTTATTTCTTCTCAGAGTGAGTTCTATTCTAAATATTATCTCAGTCAAATTCTTTGTTTTCCTTTAAATCTGGATTGGGAAAAATAGGGTTAGTTGAATATAAGAATAGTTCCTTGAAAATTCAAGCATTATTATAAACAAAAACAGAGAAGCTCAGATGGGATCAGACAGAGATGATTTGCTGTGTATATGAATGCCCCTGAAGTCAGCAAAAATGTGCATCTCTATATCTGTGAGAAAGATGATTGAATGAGGTAAGGGAGCCCTGCAGGGCTTACAAATGTCCCTAGGATCTAAACATTTTTTTGGCAGCTGTGCTTAAAAACAGTAGCCAAAAATTAATGCAGTGGATGGAAGAATGCATGGTGTAACTATTCAGGCCCATGCAATAACATTTAGAAATTAGATCTGGTGTTTTCATTCTTTCGCAATATATTTCTTAATGGGGCTAGTGAGCAGCAATCTCTGTTGTGCCCTGCAAAGGCACAACATGATTATGTTATAGATGCTTAAACAAGCCAGTGTTGTGAGATCAGTGCTGTTCAGATGCCAGTTTACAAATTCTGAAACCGTGGTTGGTCACAACCACCATCCAGCTTTTAAAAGAAACAAGGCAGGTATCACACAACACGTTCCCAGAGCAGCAGAACTCTGTAATTTGAGCTGTCTTAAAATGACCAGACCTGCCTGGAATTCCATGGTGCCGGACCACAATGGAGCCAACCCAGTCTGTCAGATCTTCCTCAGTACTGTCATTTGGATGCAGAGTATCAAGCAGGGCTCTTCTAGATGGATCACTGGAGGTATTTAACCAGCTTTGAAGCCTGCTGAGAATTCTGGCAGCAGAGAAATGTGGAAACTAAGGCACTGTGGGCTGAACCCGAAGCTTGCCTTGGGTTACATCCACCCAGGTTCTGGTTCCTGCACCCTTCCTCCTGAGCACCTCTGTTCCTGAATTTTGTTTTTACTCCTTATCTCTCCTAATTCCTCACCAGTGCGTGTGCAAGTGAAGGTGTTTTTCTCTTGACCCAGGATGCAGCCAGCTGAGCCTTGAGCTCTAAATGGGAAGTGAAGGAGAGCCTGCTCCCAGCCCTCAGCCCAGTGCATGGTGTCCAGGGGCACCTGCAGGTGACATCCTCCTCAGCATCTACTCTCCTTTCCTGTGCACCACATATTATCCATGCACATTTTTCAGAGTTTACTGTTTTGGCTAAATGTAATCACATTGCTCATGGATTTGGCAAAAATGGACAAACACAACGTGATTATTCACTTATAAAATTTCAATTCAAATTGCCATAAACTGAAAGTCCAAATGATTCTTACGGCAATGACATTAATGTTAGGTTTAATTTATGCAGGGGAACAAAGTGTTTTCCTGTAATCAACTGCTATTAAATATTTCCAATATTTTTGCCCAAACTTACTGTTGCAATTAAACCTCATGCAGCTGTCACTTCAGTCTAGTTAAAAAACAAGTAAGCCAACAAACAACAGTCTAATTAGCTGAGATGACAAGACTTTAAACTACTAAAATGAAAATACTGAAAGCCATGCACTGGGTAGGTTTATCTAGTGCTGCCTTTATTGACTTTTTATAAAGAGATACAAAAATACTCGGTATATTTGGGAGTATGAAAGTTAATATTTGTGAAAGAAGGAGATTATGTGCAAAAGAAGAGTGAGAGGGGAAGAGTTAATTTTTTAACTTCTTTAGCTATCTAAATTCAAACCATGACATTTCTAAACACATCCAGCATAGGTTTTGTCCTGAACAAATATGTTCCAGATTCAGGCCCCTTTTTCTCAGATAACAAAGGCAACAAAGATAATGCATGTTCTTGAAATAGTTGCTGAAAGTTTGCTGAGGTCACAGTTTTCCGGGAGTTGGGTGACCCAGATAAGCCATAGGTCGTTTTTCTTGGGGAGACTTGTTAATGTGTTATCATCTCAAAATAGCTTTGATTAGGGTCAACAGGGAACATTCTTGGGTCAGGAAATGTGAAGCCAAGGTAGGGTCACAGCCCTGGCAGCTAGCAAGTATTGCTGGGAAAAACCTGATAGAAATGGAGAGACCATTTCTGGTTGCCACTTGATGGGAAAGGAACATTTATCCAATGCCAGCTATTTGGGTACTTTTTCCTCCAGATGCCTTGCAACACTCCAGTCCCGTTACCTCCATTGGTATGTGTTCTCTGCGGCAAAATTTACTCCCTGTTTGGACATTATCCTCTGTGTCCCACAGAAGGTCATCCAAAGAGAGCCCTTGGGCCACGGCGCGCTCCTCTCTCCCAGACCCTAATAGGAGAAAGATCCCACCAAGTCCTTAGGCGTAATTCCCCGGACGCAGCCCGCTGGCAGAGGTTTCGAGGGAATATCACCAGAGGGTCATGCAAGAATGAGCAACCTTGCTCCGCGTGTGGTTGGTCGCAACTCGTGACACCAAGGACGCCCAGAGCCATCTTTCCATGTGACCGTGGTGGGAGCCATTATCGCTCCTAAAACACCCAAACTGGAAAGTGCCACATGCTCAAGTGAAGTTGCTCTGATTAGCGGTGGGATCTGTGTCCTGCCCTTCCCGACTGTGGATAGCGGCTGTTTAGGAGCAAAAATAGGGAAGAGAAGAAAGAAATAGACCATTAAACGGAATAAATCTAAACCGAGTTGCAGGGACTGCCACTATATGATTTTTAAAAGCTGAGTAAAACCAAGCCAAGCCCAACAAGATGTGGTCATTGACATCCTAGGAAAAAATAATGGAACAAACCCAAGTTTTAAAGTATCGCTTCCCTCTGGCTGTCATACCTGACCTCTGTTTTTCCACCAGGAATGGCATGCTGGCATTATGTTGTACACTATTTTCAGGCATCATAAGACTCCTACAGCCCTATTATGCATTCAGAATTAAATTAATACAGTTTTGACAGGACCTCTAGATTTAAAACTCATCCACGCCCTCACTCAAAGCACAGAGGACATCAGTGGTAGGCCAGGCTGCACCCTGCCTTTGCTCCAAGGCGTCACACCCCTATTTGTTGTGACCTCCTAGATGATGTGTTTTGAGGAGAGTAGCAGCAGATAAACAAGAAATGTACCTTGGTTAAGCCCTTGGAAGGGTAAAACCATCTGGCAGTGGTTTTGTCAGGTACCCTCTTGGCAGCCCCCAGTTGTAGCACACAAGTAAAAAATCTCAGATCTCCTGTTGTGTCTCAGGTACCCAAAGGCTGGAGACAGTGATTGTAAATCTCTCTTTCACACTATAAAACCCAGCTGTGCAGTCACAGAATCATGGAATGGTTCAAGTTGCAGGGGACCTTAAAGGTTATCCAGCTCCAACCCCCCTGAGTGAGTTAATAGCAGGGCCAGAAGATGAGGAAAGGGTTAAATAAGAAGAGTATGCTGAGATCATGTTCCCTCCAGCATGGAGAGAGAGTTGGGGTCTTTAAAAGGGGTTACAATTGGGTTTACTCTCTTATTTGTGCATGCCCAGGTAGCCAGACTGGTCATTAGAAACCCAGCTTGGTGTATATATAAATATATATATAAAACCCATGTTATGAATGCATGCCTGCTTGAGTTCATGCTGAGGAAGCCGTATTTTGTGTCAAACCCACCAATGCTGTAACCAGTGTTCAAAGCAAAGAAAAATACCGTTTTGTTCTAAAAATGAATGTCCCAGTAATTGAGAACTCTTGTGTAAAGGCACTCACAAAATTGCTGTGGTTTGAACACAAGGTACTACACTTGCTGGACAACAGAATGGAAGAAATTAATTGGGGTTCCTGGTTTATTGAGAACCGGCAGCCCAATCCAGCCCAAGGAAAAAATAATAATTTTATGAAAATTTAAATATATGTATTGGTGTGAACAAGCCGTGGATTCGTAAGTTCTTTGCCCATAAGGCTAAAATCATTAGGCTTGGCTGTCAGGCATTGAGGAGGAAGGTTTTGCAGTATAACTCCACATTTACAAAGAGATTTTTTTTCCCAATGCGCCAAGGTAGTGCAATCAGTTCTAAGAGCTCCATGGTTAGAGTGCACCAGGCTAGAAAATGTGACTATGGAATGAAAGGAATATTTACATAGAATGCATTGTATATTAAATTCCATCTCTTTTTTTTTTTTTTAAGATATATTTTAATCTTGTCTATGATTGTAATATAGGACACACTAATATAATGACTGAAGGGACTGTTTCCCTTGTTATGAAATACAGCCAAAAACTAAACAATATCATGGTGTATTAATGGATTTGGAAAGGTTTCTTGGTAAATAGGCCTCTGTTTTATGATAAATGGTATGCAATGTCCAAATATCAATTGAAAACAGACATTGTTCTTGGACAACTTGACCACAGATGCAGCTCAGAACAGATTTACCAGTAAATAATTCAGCCCTTTGAGGGGACTTCTTCCACTGTTCTGTGTTCTGATGAGCAGTAATCTACCAACCAAAGGACCATAGTGGAAATGAATCAGTTTGCTCGCAAAAACTGTGCAGCCCAACATGAATTACAGTGTCAAAGCTAAGCCCTGGCAAAATCATAAGGTGGTCAGAGTCTTCTGCACAACTCATTCTCTCCCAGCACTGATTTCAGTGGGCTAGCACAAATCTGTTAGACCAGGCAAGATGAGTAACTGTCATAGGGAATGCCAGAGGTTTTATTCCTGCCTTGACACTTGCTGTGCTAAAAGGTGTTAATGAATGATCTCCTTCATGGGGATAAATGTGCACCAGAGCTGGGCTTTGCTGACCACCTGCCTTATTATAGAAACAGCAGGAGTTAGGATTGCTCAGACCCTCTCCAGGTCATGACTTAGCCTCATCAAAATTATTTTGATATTTTGATTTCATAGAAATGGGAAAAAAAAATAAACCAACAAAGTGTTAGACTATAGACCAAGGTCAAGTAAACTTTTTCTGTTTGGTTAAGTGTAGTTTCTAACTCAACACGTAAGCTTAGGTCATTATGACCAGAGCAGTAGGCTACCAGCATTAGAGAGAGTCCAGAAAAGCACAGGCATGAAAGAACAGTCAGGGAGGAAAATCACAAAATTTTAATAGAAAAAGGTTTCTACTAATTCATTAAAAGACCTGTTTGGGGTCAGTTTTCTTTTCTTCATTCCTTTTTCTCTTTGTGAACAGTTAAAAGCAGCATTTCATCTGAATTGCAGACTGCATGATTATTCACGGAAGTGCTACTTGACATTAGCAATTGTAGCAGAATCTGGTCTAAACATTTCTGAATTGGGCCCAATCAAAAGCATGGGATTTAATAGCACTGTGATTTTAGGCTGACTCATCTGATAGGCTATTTTTGATTTTTCAAGGTATTACTGTCAGTAACTAGGACTCTTTTTTTCAGATTGAAATTGCATGAAAGCAATCAAAGAACATTAAAAAAAAATTGACTGGTGCTACCTGGCTTTCTGTCTTTAAAAATACCTCTCTGTACTTGCAGACTATCAGATGGAAGCCAACTGAATCAGTAATAACCTGCTTTAACCATATTGAAAGTATTTCCCATCACAAATAGAGTGACTTTGGAACCCACAGTGCCCTGCTCATTAGTTTCTAATATGACAGTGATCCCTAATTTTAGCCTGGGCTGGGCTCAGGTAATCATGTAGGCTCCCTGTGTAGTGGAACTCCTCCAAGGAATGATTCATCCAATTATCTTACAGCGGGGAAAACCACTTCCTGGGAGATCCTAACCTTTTCCAACAGTATTTACAGAGAATTTATACTCTGCAGAAGCATGGCAGAGCACGTCCTGCCTGTTACTGGCTGGGCCTAAGCATTTGTCTATGAGACTAAAAAGCCAAGCAACCATTTAGGTAGAAACTGATGAGAAAAGAGTGAAATGTCTGTAGAAATGTTCTAAGTAAGAAAAAAAGCTGCTTTTTTTCCAAATTGAAATTGGTTTTGGAAAGGTGATAACATGCAAAGACAGTTAATTCTAATGCAAGCAGTGGCTACTTCCAGTACAAAGAGGGATTTCTGCTCAGCATGAAAAATCCACACTTACAGAGTGAACAACCTGCTCATTAAGCCATTCATTTGATGAGTCAGGGATTTCAGCCCAAGACTTTGATCTTCCTGATTCAAAGCTGGGGTGACAATGAGGTGGGCAGTCTCCCTGAATTATAAGCAGGGAGTGTGAACCAGACAGCTGAAAGATGGTGATGACTATGTGGGCTGTGGGGTGAGAAGTAGTGCCGGAATCTTCTGGCAGCACTGCAGAGAGATGCAGCTGATAGTGCCCTCGGTCATGTTGTGCTGGTGGGATTCTCCTGATGGGCCCCTCTCAGCAGAGAATCTACTCTGTGAAGTCTGTTCTGTGTACCTGCTTCCTAAAATACACCCAAAACCACATGCACTGCCAGCTGTGAGCATTGTACTGGTTTTAGCAGAAAGTAGTGACTAATGTGATGTCCTTTTATCGCTTGCCTTGATTCTTTAGTGTTTGGGATTGAAGTGCTTAGAAGGATAATTCTTGCCTTTGCTGAAGTGGTACCTGACCTACAAAGAGACAGAGAGGTGGTTCTTACATTTCCATCTTCTCCCAGTATTATGCCTTTCTAAAAAAGTTTGAACAATTTAGTGTGTTTCATCTGAGGACAGAATTTCTCTGAGTTGCAGAAGACTGTGGTAAATTGAAAGCTGCTGAGGGTCTGTGTGATGCAGGCATCTGGAGACCAAGTACTTATGTGCTACAATTATCTTTACATAAGTGGTTTACTGTCCTTTTAGTCCCACACCAAGACCTAGCACAGCCAAGAGCCCACACTTAAACAAACTCAGAAGGGGAATCAATCTTTTGAGGGGAAAAGTTCTGGGAGCAGTTCCTCTATGGAAGATCCTACAGTTCTTCTGCTGCATAGGAGGGATCTGGGATGATAAAAACCTCACAGAAAATGCCAGGAGCACCACAGCAGACTTAGCAGCTCTCTTCCTCCTGGCAGAGCCCGCTGCCAGCACAGCCCTGCTTCCAGCTGCTTGGGAATCCCAGCATCCCAGGAGCTGCACTTGATTTCCTTCCCTATCCCAGGCAGCTCAGGCACCTCAGTTATGCCACTTTGAATTAGCAGCATCTGCCCTTTCTGTAACCTTGGCACTCACCCTCTCACCCCAAGCTCACTTGGGCACTCACTCCAAGCTGCCTCGCCTAAATATTATTTCTACTTGCAAAAACATTGCACTGCATCACCATGGGGAGACATCCTCCCTTGTCACTTCTGAGCAGTGGCTGCGTGTTTCGAGACATGTTGGTGACCGTGGCCACCTGCCAGCTGTAGGAGCAGTTGGCCTGTGGCTTTTTTCTCATAATGAGGCCAATAAACCTCCATAGTTAGGTCTCTTCCTATACAACACATGGAATAAATATAGGGTAAGAAGCTTCCTTTTGAAAATAAAATAGTTTCTGAGGGTCATTCTCATCAGCAAATGTGACAGATTATCTGACATAAGACTGACTGGCCAGGACAATTCCTGGCTCCCAGGGTCCTCTCACACTGTTTTAAGTTCTTGCCCTGCACAAGGCAATGCACGTGGTGTTTTTGAAATGAGAGAAATTGATCTGTCTGTTACCAATGACAATATCTTTTTGCTATAACAAATGAGTGTTGCTAAGGAAACTAAAAATGGCCATGGTCTTGCCTATCAGAAATCCTTACTGTGGGCCCCATTACCAGCATAGCACTTAACTATCACACACTATTTGTCAGTGAGGTCAGAAAGTGCTACGAAGCATCACTGGGGATTCTGCAGATATCTAAATTTCTGCGACATCAAAGGGGATTTAACTGCCTCAGTGTAATTCCAAGATTGTTCTAATGCCTTATTTAAGCTAATGAGAGTCCAAGAGATCAAAATCTGCTCCTGCTTTTGCTGCCTGAATCTCTTCTGCACTGTAGCACCTCCTCTCATCATCTCTCTTTCACCAGATTGCCACTTTTAATCAGTAATTCCAGTGGTATTGTACTAGCAAGAAAATAACCTTCCTCCATTCAAAAGGATGTGGAAGCTACCACTAATAACCTCCTAGAGTTATCAGCCCTGATCAGAAGTGTTGCCTGAGCTCAGCTGACACTTCTTGAATGACCTAGGGCACTGGTGACTCGTGGCCAATATATTCTGTATCACAAAAAACATTGGGAGAACTCCCTGGGACACATTTTAAGTGATTTTCAATGTTTTTTGATTGAGGAGTGAGAGAGGGAAACGGAAGGCAGAGCAGAGAGGTTTTGTGAGAAACAAGAGGGAGGAAAGACACTGTGCAGCAATCTATTGCTAAAAGAAATCTTCATTCACGGCTTCTTATTGCAGCTTTAAGAATGAAATGTGATTTTTTTAACAATTCCTTTGTTTTTGTGTCATTTCTTACAGTCTGTGTGCGATTCTTCCCATGCTGTTCAGTGGACATCACAAAATTTCCAGGCAAAATTTGGTGGAGGCTGCGAAAGACCTGCTACAGAATTGTGGAGCACAACTGGTTTGAAACATTCATCATCTTCATGATCCTGCTGAGCAGTGGAGCCCTGGTAAATGTGACAGCATTTCCTAACTGGTTAAAAGTGGAGATGGGTCTCCAGTGTTCTCCAGTTTAGCTGTCTCTGAGATCTTATGAACCCTTAGTGGTCATTTCTCAAAGCAAAGCATGCAATCTGGGGCTAAAACGAGTTGTCAGCTTTTCTGGTTTCACCTGCCTTTACCATATGGTGGGGAGCTTTCTTCTGCTGTGACATGAAATTCTGACTTGCACATGTTTTGAAAAGAAAATCCTTGAGGAAGTCTGTGTGAGAGAGTTTGCCAGCAATGCTGCTTCAGCATCCCATAGCTGCTTCTCCATGAGAGTTCCCATCTGGAGGCTTGCATTTTGCTCCAGGGGTGGCTTTGTTTTTTGGGTTTTTTTTCTTCTCTTTTTTTTCCCAGCACATTCTGTAACCAACAAATTAAAATTATAAAAGACACAGAGGGCACTGAATCAGCGCTGCTGACGGAGCCTAGTGGGTGCCTGTATTCCTGTTCTGGATACACCTTAGGTTAACACTCAGTACCCTCCCTGCACAGATCCTGTTTGTGTCCAGGTGAACATGGGAATGATCATGGGCAGAAAGATGTGATGGAGGATGGCTGTAAGGGAGCAGATTCACTAAAAACAACTGGAGAGGAAGCAGCCAGCAGACAGAATAAACTCCATCCCAGCCCTGCACAAAAGCCCACCACTCCACTGTGCTGTATATATTATTCTGTTCTTCCACTCCAGTTGGCATCAAGGAGGCCTCAGCTGGAGCACTGGCTTCAGCTCTGGGCACTGCACTTTGGGAAAGACGTGGGCTAATTGAAGAAACTCCGGAGAAGAGCAACACAAATTATCAGTGGCCTAAAAAAAGAGGAAAACACAGAAGTACTGGATTTATGTAGCTTAAAGAAAGTTTCTGAAGGCAGAGAGGAAGGTGGAAATACATAAATGTTGATGCAAAAAAAGGAAAGAAATGGACTGTTCTCCTAGCCCACCAGGAGAAATGTCACCCAGGGGATTTTATTTTATTATGAAAAATAAGAGGTTGGAAAACTTAGGTAAATAGTAGGCTTCTGAAAATTGTCACAGCTTTGCTGAAATGAATGGACTCTGACAGTTTTTTCACCAGCTTGAGCATCAGAATGTTAATTTTTGAACACATTTTAGAGGAGGAATGTCGCTTGCTGTAATATGCTTTAGATGAATACGCTTCCTTATATATGTAATTAAAAGTGCCTTAGATAACTGAAGACTGCAATATAAAGCTCATTTAATTTAAATTGCGTACATTCATTTAGATTTTGCTGCTTTCAATTTAGTCAGTGCAGTTCTGTATAAGGGCAAATTATCCTGCATTTTCTCATATATCAGCACCGCGCTTCAGTATTTGGACTGGAGATGTTGGAGGAAACACACAAGTTTTTTTTCCTGTTATTCTGGGTTGCTCTCTTCCAAAAACTGAGCTCATCTGGCTGCATTCCTGGGACACCTTAAGTTCTTAAGGGAGAAGAGCTATATATACCTTTAGGCCAATATATATGTGTATGTGGTTAAACCATCAAAATAAATCTTTAGCTTACTGCAGAAGATCCAAAAACCTTTCCTAAGATTTTAAGCCATTAGCACCCAAACTGGAAGCCTACTTTTTAATAGTAATTTTGGATAACTGCAGGTATCCTGCTTAACTCTTTTTTAACACAAAAGGCAAAGCAGAAAAAAAACCCCAAAACTTCCTGATATTTTATATGGCAGAGGTTTCATCCGTTGTCACTGTGAAAAAATGCAAAGTACCAGAACTTTGTCATTTGGGTAATACTCACAGCTTGTGCAGAAGTACAGAAGTGTGCAGGTAGCACATTTTTCATCCCTTAATAAGCTGCTTCCTGACTCACAGCGTGCTTTTAGTTGACGAAACACAATGTACTTTTGGACAAGTTAGTAGAAAGTAGGGAGAGCAAAGGAGGAAGAGGAGGAAATCACTTTAAATGGTTTGTTGTTATTTTTGCAGTAATTGCAAAGTACAGCAAGTCATCTGACAAAGTGAGTGAGCCCCTACAAGAAGTGATAAACTCCAATCTGTGCATTGTTTTCAGGCTTTCTCCAACAGCTCTTTCACACCCTTGAAATATCATTTTTGAAGGCGAGATAGGAGACAGGGTTGCAGCGAAAACGTCACCCCAAAGTGTGGGGACAAATGGACAAGCTTTGGCACAGGCTGCCAAAGCTTTCTTGTCAGTTTAATTACTGTTCCCTGGCAGGCAAAAGAGCAGTGTGACTGCCTGAGTGACAAGTACCACACTTCTTCTATCTCCAGGCACTGGGTGTTTGCTAACTTTTTGAAGCTTCTCAGAAAGTAGCTACAGATCTGGAAATATGTAAATGCAGATAATTCAGATGATTAGCACAGACCCTCTCAATTTTTGTTTCTTAATGCCAAGTGCTCTGGGTCACATGATGGGATGAGAGTAATATGTCACAGCTTGGGTTATCCAGGTTACAGGGACTTGGGAGCAGCTTGTGTAACAGCAGTGGCAAAAACAGCTGGGGAAGCAGACCATAATTTGACTTACAAGCACCAAAACAGGCTGCATATTGGCAAACCTGACACCAGGATCCTGCCTTTTATTTGACTTATGTTATAAAGTGAAGGCTAAATTATGAGACATCTTTATTTTCTTTCTTCTGGGAGGCATGTTGGTTTAGATCTTAAATATTTTAAAGGGGTTATTCAGTTGCCCATATTTGATGCAGATACTGAAACTCTTTTCATAATGCTTTACATGAGAATGGTTGGAGAGACAGATGAGATGGGGAGATAGATACCTTGACCTTTAAAACATTATTGTTCTGCTAAGTGAATAATAATGAGCATTTCTTGAGGCAGAGAGCTGTAGCCACCTGAAATGTGATGGCTGAACAGAAGCCAGGGAACTCCAGTACTCCATAACACAGCAGGTTAATAACCCAATTTGTCATCATTAGCAATATAAGATCTATTTGGCTAAATGCAAGGGTCGTCTTCTGCCTCCTAAATATATACATCCTGTGCCCTAGGACATTTGAGGTGCCTGGGTAGCATTAGCACAGCCAGCAGGAGATGAGGCAGGATAAATGTGGGCATTTTGGGGTGGCACTCTGCTCACATTCCAAATTCAGGGTGCAGAAGCTCTTCCTACACTCAAAGGATGTCCAGCCAGTACAGCCAGTAGAGGTGGAGAGAGATTGCCAAGCCTGTGTCCATTGTAGGGGAAAGCTAAGAGATCTCTCTTTGGTCAGGATCAGTCCTGTTTGTGCCTGAACACTCTTTTTAATTGTAATGTTAATATATCAGAAATCACAGTTTGTATGTGATATTTTATGAAATACAGACCTGCAGTGCAACACCTATGCTTTCCAGCAGGGCTCAGGAAAACTTATTAATCAATCCTTTGTACTTCCAGGCCTTTGAAGATATTTACCTTGAAGATCGAAAAAACATAAAAACCATGCTGGAATATGCTGACAAAGTGTTCACTTACATCTTTGTCTTGGAGATGCTCCTGAAGTGGGTGGCTTATGGCTTCAAGAAGTATTTCACCAATGCCTGGTGCTGGCTGGACTTCCTCATAGTAGATGTGAGTATCATTTTGGAACTGCAGCGTTCTCGTGTTGGATTTTGCTGTGGGTGGGAAAAGGCCACTAAGTTTGGCAGCTTTGCACCTGTGAAAGGTCAGTTGTCGCCCTGATTCTGAGCATCAACCCTAGGCAGAGCTCAAAGGAGGTTTGGATGTGCAGCTGGGCTTCTCCAGGACCCAAAGCAAACAGGACCGCCATTAGTGGGGCCGTAGTGTCACCCTGCTGATCTGAGTCACATCCCCTTCCCATCCCCAGGAATTCTCCCTTTCTTTCAGCAGTTAGCATCTCATTCCACACTCCCAGCTAGCACAAAGTCCAGTTACCTCGGCCTGCTCTGCACATGACCTGGGCACACAGGTTTTCAGCAGATTAGAGGAGCTGTCCTTGGCAGAGCTCCCCGGTGAGGCTGCCAGCAGTGTGTAACAGTATGTTCAGTACCGGCTCCCAAATATTTACAAGTGCAGGAGTCCAGGAGAAGGTGTGAAGAGTCCTCTTGGCAAAGTGTCTTCACTACTACAAAACATTGCAAAATACTCCAAACCCCTGAAGTACCACCACGCTTGCTTCTCCAAATTTAAAGATTATCCTTAAAAGTTGGAGCAAAAGGAAGCACCTGTCCCAGAAGTGTTGCTAGTACCAGATTTGGCTTCTCCAAAGATTCACTTTGAATTGATGTGAGAGCTGCCAAATTTGGGAAAAGTCAGCAACACAGTGTCCTCCAGATGCAGTCTCACATTTCATCTCAGTGTATCAATGAGGAGGCAATTATCTCCTGAGGCCATTCTTATTAGCTTGAGGTATTAATGTGGGAGGCTGGCAGAGCTTTGCCATGATTATGTAATTTATTAAACTTCAGAGAAATTATTTTTGCCCATTTTACATCTGAACCTTGACTCGAGGGAAGAACTGCACTTTCTTTGGCCCCAGCCCAGGAGAGCACTTCAATGGGACAATTTGCTTGTTTGAAGTTATGGACGTGTTTAAGTGGACTGCTGGATCAGAGCCTTTGGAAACTTCTCCAGAGCTTTAATAAATTGATTTATGAAAAGGAATTTTTTTACATAAACTGTAGGTCATAAATTCCTCTTTGCATATATGCTTAGAAACCTTTTAAAGGGAAGGCACTCATTTTTCTCAGATTAGCTCCAGCAGAAGAGGAAGGTCTGGTTTAATTATTTAACCACAAAATTGGAATCTACCTGTTCCTAAGTTATAGCCCAGCTCTGAAAACTGTTCTTACAGTGATTTAGGTGATGTAGCTATTCTTTTCTGGTTTCTCCTTCTCCAAAATGGAACTAATAGGACTAACCTAAAGTACTGGATGGGATTCCAGGAATTTTTTGTTTGAGTTACTGTTTCAGTGAGCTTCTGAAGGGCTGGATGAGGGATGAATATTGTCACAACCATAAATAGAAGTCTGCTTGATGGGAGCAACAGTGTGCAGGATCAATTCACTGAGGCAGTTTGCAACTTTGTTGAAATTAGTTCCACACTTGTAGAATGATATCTCAGTACCAACGAGAGTAAACCACAAATTAAGCTGAATTCTGTCCTCTGTGTGACAACCCCCCTTGGAACAGGAGCCACACAAGAACACAAAGTCCAAATGTACATTAGCTGCAGGTTTGCCTTCTAGCAGTGGAATTTATGACAGATTGGAGAAGCAGCCACAGATGGCCTGTGAAAGGTGCTTCACCTTCCCCTGTCACACATCTGAGCAGGTATGGCATAAAACAGGGGGAACATTGGCCCTGGGACTCCCGTTGTCCACAGAAAAAATCCCAGAGCCTTCTTACTGACCCAGAATGTTTTATTTTCTCAACCCACATTTAAATGTTCATTTTGCAATGTCCCGGCCCAACCAAAAAGTTATTCCACCCTTGAGTTGATTTGGTTGTTGATTGAATCTAGGCCATCACTTGCTCTTTAGTGTTCTCAGTGAATAGATCTTTTTCTCCTGCACTATTCTTTTCTTAAAAATATTTTCCCAGTGCAGATTATGAGAACCTGCTACTATATTTTTAGCAGGTTTAACAGATGCTTTTCTCCTACCCTATTGCTAACCCTGCCACTCTGAATCGGCACAGTAATATCCTATAATTTTTTCCAGCATACTTTTTATTTCAATTTACATTTTCTTTTTGGTCCTTTGAGAACCAAATCGCTGCAACTGAGCTGCAGAAGGGAGTGAATGGGTGAATTAGCTGCTCCAAAAGAAGCAGATGAACCACTTGTCTGATTTTCTCAAATTTATTTGTTTAAAATTATTCACTTAAAAATTCCTGATCTGCAAATTATTCATTAGTGGTTTGGTATCAGTATTCAAAATTCAAGCTGTGATGGTCGATTTTTGATTGGACATGTGAAACCATCTCTCATCTGTGTTTTCTCATTGTACAAATGCAACTCTGAATCTATTTTCTGTTTTGAATAATTTATAAAACCGGCTCAAAATTTGCAAGTATTCACTATTTCTAAATGGGATTTGAACCCAGAGGGGTTATAAGTATTTTGCTGCTGAATTTTTTTTTCTATATATCCTGCCTTGTGAAAGACCTTTGACACTGATTCAGGCCAGTGAAACAACAGAGGCTCCATCTGACAGTTGTGGATTACTAAAGAAAATTCTGTTTTGCAATGCCTAAACATCAGAACACAGAGTAATCCACAAACTGAGCTATTTTTGCTGGATGTAGAATCCCTAAAGGATGATCTCTGGTAATGGGCTTCTCAGCATCTCAAAGAAGTGTACTAGTGTAGCAGAGAGTGCTTTCACATACATTGCAATACAATAATGTCCTATCAACAACTCTGCTACAGATTTCTTTGGGAGGAAAGAGAAAAGGTTAATCAAACCACAAAATGCAGGCTCATTTCTGCTCAGGGCATCTGGGAAAGCTGCCTTAGCTGTCTGCTGAAAGTTGGGCATGCTGAACAAACAACATCAATGCACATCTATGCAAGTTACCCTGCAAAAAAAAGAAGCGTACTGCTAAAAGTAACTTCTGCACTGCAAATATCAGCTGTCTGTGCTCATGAACTGCAGTGGTGGGCACTCAATCCACAGCTGTTTTCACATGAGGGAACAGCAGACACTGTAGTATATCTGTACAGACAGATATAAGTGTAGACAGACATCAATATCACCATTAGCAATGGCATTTATGCACATAGGATGTATGGGCAAGTATTTCCACAAAGAACAGGTACTTTCCAAGCATCTGTGCAATCAAAACCTCTTTGGACAAAGCAGATTAAACGAGTCTGAGCTTGGCCAGGGATGGAGGCGAGTGGCACCCAAAGTGAATGTTTGTGGGAACTGCTCTCCACCAGGCCTGTCCTGCAAAAGCAGACAGAGCTGGGCTTTGGAACAAGGAGCAGAGAGACTCCACCAGCTGTGCATGCTGGTGTCAGACTTGATGTTCCTTTCATTTGTTTCCTCTGACCTATAAATATTATCTTGAGCTTATCTAGCTTGAGCTTCAGCCAATTAATTCTGAGCTATGTCCCAGTCTCTGCTGACAGCAGATGGATTATTCCATTGCATGGTCAGTTTGGGTAAGACATCAGTCTGGGGCTTAGCATAATTCAGAGTCTGGAGGTGTTGCAGTCAGCAGCTTCTTCACTCGCTGCTCATGTGCTGAAGGCAGAGGTGAGAGGCTGGAACCCCAGAGAAGCTGTAACGGGAAAGCTCATGGGAAAGAGGTGTGAACTCCCAACTCATTAGTAAGAACGCTCGCTCAGGAAAAAATGTCACAGCCAAATTTCATTGCCTGTGGCATTCACAGAGAAACCCTTTTAAACCTGGACTAATGTCATCACTCCACAAAAGTCCATTATCACAAATCCATCATCTCCATTGCAGCTTCTGTGTTCAATTTAATTGACCGAACTTTAGTCCCAATCAGGCTTACAAAAACCCAGCCTGATTGTCATGTTCTGATTTCAGAGATGAGGGGAGATGAGGGTTTCTCCACCAATTCTTTCTAAGATTATTCTGTCTTTCAAGTCTTCACATGTGGAGAAAGCTATTTTCTTAAACAATTGCTTTGTTAGGGATGCTGACAGCCTCCTTCCCCTCCAGCCATCTCCAGCAATGGGTGGTCCTTGCACTGTGTCCTGCCGCAGGGAGGGGGGAACATCCCTAATTCTCAGTTTTTGCCCTGCTGCCCCACTAGTTTCTCTCCAGCTGGGTCACCCGGGATGCAGATTGTTCTTTCCATCCCTTTTGCATCTCCTCTGACATGGAGGCAGAAGCTCACAGGAGTTTTGGGTTGTAGATCTGTCTGCAAAGTAGCTCAAGCACAGCTCAGCAACGGGTTTGGAGGCCAGGCATCTCAAAACAGTTATTTAACAAATCCACCGGGCAGGATTTTGTAGATACTTTTATGGAAATGGTATGTATTTTTCGCTCTCCTCAATAACTTTTGTGAGTGGTTCTAACACCGCATGTTTCTGGTGTATGCTTGGAGCTGCTGAGTTGGTAACTAGAGATCTGTATTCCCCACTGAGCAGCTTTCCAAATTTCCTGTTTGCTGCCAAATTTCCTGTTTGCTTGTTTGAGATCTGCTCATGGATGTTCAGGCATTAAATGCAACATCACTTTCCCTGAATACTTAAACAAAAAAAACGGTATTACATTTTCCAAGATAGTTCCTGGAAAGCGCTTGCACTAAGATTTCTGCTTCAAATATTTCACTGTCAGACAAGCTTAGAAGCATCTAATAATCCTTGAATCTGAGATGAACATTTTAAAACAGTCTTTCTATCCCTAGTTAAAATTGAATTGAATTAAATTATGCCCTTGTGTCGGATTGTCTTTAAGTGACAATTAAAAACTTGCTGTGTGAAGTAAATATTGATGGCTTATGATTACTTTAATTACTGCATTCCCTGTTGATTAACAAGGTGATGTCTGTTTGCTGTACCAGTAATTACACAATCTGCTGTAATGAGTCGTTCCCAAACAGCACTGAAATCCAATTTGTATTCTTGGGACATTATCCTAAGAGCATGTGAATTTTTGTCTAGTTTCTGCTCAGAAAAGCACACAGGAGCAGAATGACAAAAACACAGCCAAGGCAAATTAAAGATAATATGTCTTGTCACTTGGAGCAGCATCTTAAGAGAGAACTTATTAGTGTTCTCTGTGAGTTGTCAAAAGTCCATGGGTATAACTTCAGAATTCAGTTTTTGACTAGCTTTTTCCCAGTTCCTCAAAGCAAATGCACATGTGAGATTTTTGAAGTTGTCTCAGTGCACGTTCTTCTGAGCCTCTCCAATGGCATAAACCTCCCAGATAACCAATTGGAGTGAGATTCCCCTTCCCGAAGCCAGGCAGCCTGGTTTTGAAGAGAAAAAAAAAAAAAAAAAGAAAAAGAAAGAAGGAAAGAGAAAAAATGAAAAAATGCTCTTTCGGTACATATTGGCTAATTCAGGATAAGTGGAAAGAAAAAAATTTACATGAAGATAAGTGGTTTTAATGTGTGTTAGCAGGTCAGCCGAGGCTGTAAATCCCCCTTCTGCCACCCCACACTTTATCTCAACACAGCACATGCAAAAACACCCAAATGTCTGGGCTTATCTTGGTTTGCACCTCATGTTCACTGCCACATGGATGCTAAAAGGGGAGAACCCAGGCTTTGCCAAGAGGAAGCACAAGCTGAGTTTCAGACAAGGCACAGCAGGACAAAACATGCTGCAGCTGCAGGAAAAGGGGTGGAAAATGGAGGTGAGGAGAAAAGTCTGCTGTAAGCCTAGTTCACCATCTGCCTGCACCTTGCAGAGTGGTTGGGAGATAAATAATCACTGCAAATGCTGAAGAATTTCAAGTACTGAAGCAGATTTTCAACTTTCAAAAGTGCTGTTAAAAACCCATCTCTGCTCAGATTTCGCTGAGCTAGATTTACCAAACATTTTTATTTCTCCAAGTTATTTAAAGATGGAGCACTTTTCAAAGTCCTTTTTTAGAAGACCATGTTTAAAATGAAAATAATTAATAAAATCCTGGAGTTCTTGCATGCACCTTGCTTGCCCCTTTCCCATCACTGGGTGTGGAACCTCCAAATTCCATACACAGGGATGTTCTCCCTTGCATGGAAGAGCTGAGCTGGGAGAGACACATTGACTGTATTTAACAGTCCAGAGTCCCACAAACTCTCCAGGGACAGAGGAGAACGGGGAATTGTCCCACAGTTCCTCTCCCTGATGACCAGCACCTTCGAAACCCCAACTTGCAGATCAAAAATACACCTTCCCACCATCCAGGATGGTCAGGAGCAGCTCAAGAGATTCCTCCTTGAGAAGAAAGGAGAAAATTAAGGGATAGAAGCAGCCTGCAGAGGGACAGAGATTCTTTATTAATGAGGGAGAGATGAAAGGAATTGGGGTGAAACTTGAAAGCTGTGCCTTGGTGGTGTAGAGACTTAGTGCAGACCTCCTACCCTGGTATGGCTGACTTTGGGATGTTTGTGCTAAGGCAAATGAAGGTTAACATTCCTACTTTTGGTATTTATTTCTGCTTTTATTCCTACTTTTCCTATTTATTTCTGCTTTTATTCCTACTTTTCCTACTTGTACCATTATCCTTTCTGGCAAAAGTCAAGGGTATTACAATTCTTCAGAATCCCTCTCCATTCTGGCATATTTAACACAGTATGGACATATTCAATACAATTCAGGATCAATCAGGTACAAGAGTCCAACAGAACTGAGCTGATTTTCAAGCTAAGACTGTCATATGTCCCACAACAATTTGGTATTTTTTCATATTGATTTCAAACATCTGATTAAAAAAATGCTTTAGGGAAACAAGCAAATCCAGAACAGCCCTTGAGGAGGCAGCACAAACAGATTTTTCTCTTTTGTTTGGGTTTTTTGGTGTTTTTTTTGCTTGCTTGGTTGGTTTGCTTAGTTTGTTCTGGGATTTTGGTTTTCTTTGGGTTTTGGTTTGGTTTGGGGGTTTTGTTGGGGTTTTCTGTTTGCTTTTGTTGTTGTTTTCATTATGTCATATCTAAGTAGGGTTGATCCTAATTCTGTCCAGAAAGAAACTTGCCTTTACCTCAGCACCTCAACTCCTACCACCTGGGATGGAAATGCATCAGAGTCGATGGGGCTGAGCCCCAGGGAAATGCTCTGTCAGTAATCACTGTGTGCACCCCTGCCATGGTAACACTATCTTCACATAATAAATAATAATCAAGTCCACTCCTGACTACAGCGTTCAGAATCAGAAAGATGCTCTGGGATGAAACATGAGGTGGCTTTGGAGATCTTTTTAAGGGGAGAATGTCTCTCCTGTCCAGCTGCCCTAAATCCAGGCTGTCTCCACAGAGCATTTGGATGAGAAGCAGAACACAGTGGACGATGAAGAAATTGTTTTACTCTAAATCATAACAGAAACACCAGACTTTTCAAGGAATCTGCACCTGCACAGCCACTGCAGAGGGAGCCCTTGGGACTTGGCCAAGCTCTGTCTGGTCAAGTTACATCATCATGTGATCCCCAAAATTCACAGGAATCCCTAGCAGGGTGTCTAGGGAAGTGGTCACAGCACCAAGCCTGACAGAATTCAGACAATGCTCTCAGGCACAAGGTGTGGGTTTTGGGGTGTTCTGTGCAGGGCCAGGAGTTGGATTCCATGATCTTTGTGCATCCCTTCCAACTGAGCAGACCCTGTGATTCCATGATCCCTACCCAGTGCTAATAAACAGGACGTCAAGGTGTGGCAAAGGTGCCTGTTTGCAGTAAAAAGGTGAATTGAGATAAGCTGAGAATCCATTTGTAATTGGTGAGGGGGAGAAAACTGCAGATCAATAAGTCGGTTTGCTGCCTCGCTGGGTGAAAGCTAACAGTCGACTGGGCCTCGGAAATTAGCTGAGGTTTAATTCTTGATTCTCAGCCATCTGCCCTGGGAATTGACTGGAGCTATTAGAAAAGCCTGAGCAGGTGTAGGGGAGGTGACAGATTAAGAGAACAGCAAGACATAAAGAGGTTCTTCTGGAAACCACCAGGAAGCAATTAGGATGCGGGAATGATTTATTTAAAAGCGTTTAACCCAACAAGAGTGACACATGCTGTTTGCAACAAGGCTGCGCTCTGAAAAGGAAGCATTGCCTTTTAAAAGCTTGGACATGAGGACCTGAACTGAGAACATGGAATATTAACAGAATTTAATAGCCTTAGTCTGAGCAGTAGATGGAGAAAAAAAAAATTAAAAAGGTGGAAAAGTCCTGGAAAAATAAAACCAAAAAACCCCACAAAGAAAAACAAAACAAAACCACAAAAAACCAACCAACCAACCAAACAAACAAACAAAAACCAAAACAAAACAAAAACAACAACGACAAAAAAAAATTTGGATGAAGTAACCGAGTTTTTAAACCTGAGTAATAGAAAGTAGCACTGGGCTTTCCAGGAGATAATTTTTGTTTATAATTAATCTAGGCACTCATGTAGCCCATCATGTTATAATACATGAGAGCACTCCACGAGCAGTAATGAACTGCTGCAGTGAGGGAAGCCCTTTGATAGCTCATTTCCAGACACATTTTCACCTCCAGGCCATGGACCAACCCCAGAGCAGACTTAAGGAGTTCATAGTCTTTACCTGCACTTGAGGGCTGTGATTCAAGGAAACAGGGAGCAGAGATGGGAATTTAGGTCGCCTTAGTGTCTCTCTAGTGTCCTATTTTTAAGACTTTCCTTTAACTTTATGGCTTTCTTTCATAATGTGCAATTTCTGGATTGGCAGGTACAATCATACGGTTTGGCATCTGTATGGCAGAAAATGCAGTGTCAGAATGAAAGGACAAAGGGACATTTAAAAAAAAATAAAATTACAATAAAAGTATGCTCAGAAAGTGTGGATGCTGAAAGGAGTACCAACCTCATTACAAGCTCCTTTTTCCAAACCCTATTTCAGAGAGCCAAAAGAAGGTCCATGTATTTCAATTTATTTGCAAAGTCCCATTTCCCTGTAGGTTTTCCAGCTTGCATCTGGGGTAAAGACTGAATTTTGTTCCTTTTCAAATCAAGAGAAGAAACTTGTAACTTCAGGCCTGGCTCTGAAAAACACTGGAGAGTGAGGAGGTCTTTGAGTGATCCTATCCTTGGTAGGAAAAGACAGGAGAGGACAGGCTGGATTGAAAAGAGGCACCCACAGCAATCCAAGCACTATTTCTTCTATTTTTATTTTTGTTTCAAAGGCACAATTAGAGAGGGCGAGACAGGTGTTTCTGGGGCACACAAAGAGCTATTTGAAAGCACCAGGGGCCTGCATTAGCTGGAACTGCTTATTTAAATAAATGGCCTGAGCTTTCAGCTCAGCTGCTGGGCTTCCATTCAGATGTCTTTTTTTTTTTTTTTTTTTTCCTGCCTGCTGTTCCCTCCCCTCTAATTTGAACAAGCAGGTTAATTTGATGAATTCCCTGGCTGCATAAAGCATATGCTGTTGCCCATACCAGGAAGGAGGTCTCCCCTTCTCCCTGAGACAGAGACTTGCAGGGCATCACTCTCAGATGTGTGCAGCAGCAGGCATTTAGTGGAAATTCTGGTTGGTTTTAAGATTTATGTGATTATCCAAGGATGATTTTTGCTGTTGCTCAGGCAGAGTTCCTTGTTTTCAGGGCCCTGCTATTCACCTCAGTGGTGGTCAGGGGTTAGTTAAAACACACAGTCTGTGCTGGGTAGTGCCTGCCTTGGAATGGTGCTGCTCAGGTCTGTCTGCTTCCAGCCTGGTCCAGAGGATGCTCCCAGATTATCTGAAATCATGTACTTTTAGGAATGGAAAAAAAAAATAAAGAGGAGCAGCCTTTATTCCAGCAACACTGCTCCCAAACTCTGTGCCTTTGACTCCCTGTAACCCCCCATGGACTGGGAGTCTGTGGAGGCTGCTAATATGATATTAAAATGTATGCATGTAGGGAGGAACCCACTGCTGTTCTAAATGCAATCAGTCCTTGGGAAAAAAACCCTCTATGATCTTCTAATTAAAGGCCTTTTTCCCTCTGTGTGCTGCATTATTGCGCTCCCTACTTTGTAATTGTTTTTCTGCCACCTTAAAATGCTGTTCTGGTGGCTTTACTGGGTTTGCATTGGTTTACAACACTGATTGCTTAGCTCACTCTCAAATAATGAGGACACATAAAATTATTGTAGACTTTTATCTCTGTGTTCATGGTGAATAATTTAAATAGTCAGACAATGCTGCACATCTGTAACTGGTGAATGACGGTGAGACCAGCATGAGCACGCTGGGAATTTAACACTACTCCAGGTGCCACCTGGACACATACATAAGTCATATTTCTTGCCTTAAGAATGACAGAAATTCTGCAAAACAGTGAAATTGTGAAAAACAAGAAATTGGAAATTACTGAAAAAATGTTCTATTTCCTGGACAGACTTTGAAGTGGATTGTCAAAATTATTAAGGCATTCAGAAATTACTCTCATTAGAGTTATATTATGTATGTATTTATATAATTTAAGCAGCTATCAGTGAGGCTAACCTTTCATCAGAGATCCTTCCCTGTGTTGTAGCACCCAAAATTCATTGATTCTTCTTGATTTTCCCCTGGAAACACATATCAGTGTTGTACAGAAGGACACTCCAGACCCAAGCTAGTGCCAGCAAGGCACATAAACAGCAGGAGACTGGCTCTCAAAACACCAGCTGCAGGTTTGTTAACCCCCATAGCTGGTATTTCTAGTGCCCAGTGCACCAAAATTAAAAACTCTCATTTTTCCCTTGCTCATGAGACTGAAAATGGCAGCCCTAAAAGCTGTGGGGTTCGTTTACCTCTCCCTTTGCCCAGCTCCAGGCATCTGTCATGCAAATTATTGTAAATTCTAGATAGATAAACTTGTGTGTAGATAGATGTGGCAATGTAGAAATTTGTGGGAATATAGAAATATATGTGAATATAGAAATACAAGTCTATATTTATTGACACGATATTCTTATTGATACATAGATAAAACTGTCTCTGGGTAAAGAAAGTCAGGAACAGGGGTAAAAATCTTCCCTGAATGCCAGGATCAGAGAGAGCTCCACACTGTCTGTCTATGATAGCAGGGTGATGGATTGTTCAGGTAGGATCTAAAAGGCTTTGCCAGAAGCCTGAACTTTGCTGGGGAACTCTGCCATTGAGCTGGGCAGTAAATGCTGACTCTTTCAGGATTTCCACTCTTTTGGGCTGGAATAAATTTTGGGAAGTGTCTGACAGCACTGAGGCTGGGCTCTTGTCTGTGCCAAGATGATCCAGGGAATGCAAGAGTTGCCACATGATTGACATCCTAGTCCATGAGATTAGTGAGACTTTTGTGTCACGGCATAGAGTCTGTGGAGGCAGGATTGCATACACTGATTTGTGAGGACCTCTCTCCCCCTTAGGGACCCTCATTGCTGGCCAGGTTGTGCCCTGGACTTCAGGTTAGAAAATGCCAGTGACAGCATTGTTCTGAAGACTTCAGGGTCACCAAATGAGCAGCAAGTGGAAGGGATAAGGAGCAGTCTAGACCTAACACAGGGAAACTATTGCCTGATTAAGGTAAATGGAAAGCTGTGAAAGCTTCTTAGTAAGATCTGGCAAGTTCTGGAAAGACCTCCAAGGGAAATGCTGGAGGCAGAGCAAATGGGAGCTCTGATAAATCTGCTTGGCTCAGAAGTGCACAGGAGGATGAGGGATTCCATAGCTTACCTGTAACCTGCTGTGTGAAAGGTGAAGTAGAGGTGAAAGCTCAAGGTCAACAGCAAATTGGGTGTTTTATGGGAAATAGTTCCAAACAATAGAATTCACTTGCTCTCTACGGAACTACAGGGCTGCTTCAGGGGCTGGTTTTTTTACGAAAAACCTACAAAACTGTTTGCGAGCAGGTGCTGAACAGATTAGAAATGTGTGTGTGACTGAATCTGGAGGTTACATTGACCCTAGAGGTGTTTTCTGGGTGCCAGCACATTTTTGATTCTGAGCATAGCACAAAGCAGAATTTTAGAGCAGCTCTGGGCTGCATAGCCTTGCAACAGTAAAAAAAAAAAAAAAAAAGACAGAAATAGCTGACTTCACCTTTTGTTGTGATTATGTGGGGCAGTCAGCACCAATTTTGAAAACTGCTTGATTTTTTTCCTAAAAATAACCTTCCGGGTCAGTTTTAATCAAGTCCAAATCGCCAAGTCCCTGTGTTGGTAATTCTCCTATAAATAAAATTTGACAGGGATACCTTCAAACCCAACATCCAAGCATTTAAGCAAGTTGTCTCAAACTCAGTTCTGACTCCAACCTTGTAAATCATGGCCAAATATCACACAGCTTCATTACCTAATCCTGTGCAGAGGTATCTAATGTTGTATAAATCTGTGTCAGGAGGGCAGCACCACCTGTGATGTGTTTCAGGGTGACATTTGTGGCACTCAGAAGTAAACGGGAACCCACTCAGATCCAAAGTCTTGTCTTGCAGGATTTGAACCAAAAACCTTCTGCCTCGGGAGAAAGGGCAGTTTTGGGACACAAATCCAGGATGAGGGAGGAATTATGCAAATGCTCCAACCAAAGCAGTTTGGAGGCCTTGATAAGATCTGACTTTCAGCCATTATGGGTGAAACTAGCAAAGAATGTTGTTGGGTACCCTCTATTTGATTAATTTTCATGTAAATATCGACATTCATTTTATGGATCAATTTTACAAATTAGTGAGCTTCCCTTGGTATGTGATCTTGGTTTCTACCCGAGCTTACAATCGTTGAGCTGCTTTTCTCATACTGCCTTTCTGGATAGGAACCCCCAAGGCTTTGTGAAGTTAAGGCTGTTTCCTGCACCAAACTTTCCACCAAAGACAGAAATGTGTGCCACAGTGTTACCCCTATCATGATTTCTCCGTAATGCCAGCTATTTTTTAGACTTCTAAGATGACTTAATTGAATGGCTTTAGTATATAACTATGCTGCTTGCTGCTGTTAGACAAATCCTCAGCCCTTTATCATTATTTAGCTAACATTAAGTTAGGGGGAAGAGTGAAAAAAAAGGAGGAAGATTTGAACTCTGTGTTAATGCAACTTCAGAGTACAGGATGTAAACCAGGCTGGTGAGAAACAGGAAAGACAGAAAATAGGTGCATTGGTGAGCTGAAGATGGTTTTTAAGTTAAATCCAGATTTTCTTGTAGGCATTGAGTGAGCATTGGGTGAAAGGAGCATGTCAGACCTGTGGCATTGCTTACTCTAAAATGTTTTAGGCATCGTGCTCAGGTCGCAGGTTCAGATCTGCTTTCCTAAAGATGGAAGCAAACACTTTGCTGGTGATTTTTACCTCCCCAGTGTCTACGGGGCCTAAGACATCAGACCTTGAACCCAGTCTGCCTGCCTGCTGTGGTGTTCTTACAGGGCACTCAGCACTAAAAGGCAGAAGTGTTTATTAAGCCCTTCCTTCTGCCTGTACACAGGATGTGATTCTGTGTCACACCTTGTTAAAGAGTGACATGTTACAGGCTGACAGCCAGCCTCTGTGCTACTTAGTCATCTGCACTGGGGACTGACTTATCCTGGCAGAAACCCCAGCGCAGGCTTGGTTTCTCTGGGACCTCCTGCCCTTAGTCACCCACATGGCACAATAAAGCTATCAGCAGGTAAATAATTTAAGAAATTGAGCAAGTTTTTACAAAGATGCTTTGCTCTGCAGACAGCACTGATAGGTAAATAAATGCATATTCAGGAGAAAGGCTGCTCCATAGGGGACACTGTCTTGGGACTCAGGGACCAGGCTGGTCTTGCCCTGATTTATCCCAGACCTCATGGGTGATGCTGGATTGGTCAGCCGGCAGTGGGCTTCAGAGCAAAAATCATCCCATCCTAAAATTAAAATGAGGGTTTCCCTCCACGTATGTCAGTGTTTAAGAGGATGCTGGAGTTTCCTTACAATAAGCACCTATTTTTTATAATGTAGAGGAGTCCCTGCTTTTAGGTTTCGCTGCTATCTTGAAAATGGCAACAGCACCCACTCCTCACAGATGAGCTTTGCACACTCGCATTGGTGAGCATGGGATATCCAATAGTGTGATAACTGGGGCTGTGAGAATGGTAAGTAAGAAAAAAGAAAAACAAATTTAAAATGAAGAAAATGGACTGTGATAAGCAGTATACACAGGTTCCTCCTAAAAACCCCAATATTTTATAGCATGTGGTGATTAATTCTGGGTGGGGATTTTTTTGTTGTTTTGGGTTTTTTAATACATGCAAATTGGCATGATACCTATGGTGTTGGAGAGTTGTTTGTTTTCATTCTTTGCTCAGTAAGATTTCTGGCTGTGAACACTGATTTGAGCATGCAAAATGCTATTGCTCCATGTGTTCATAATCTTCACTGCCACTCAGTTCATTGTCCATTCAGAATCCAGTCCTGTGCCTGATACCACCCACATTTCTGACCCACTAGGGCACTACAAAAGCTCTGAGAACATGAAGAGCATGGGAACCCCTCCATGCTGCTTCCAGATTCAGGAAGTTAATTTCCAAGAAATAGTCTTTGAAAGGTGTGAACCTCAACACTGAGGACCTGTCAGATTCCCATATCCTTTAGGAACTGTGCAGAAACCAGAAAAAGTGAATATGAGCAGAATGGAAGAGCCATGTACATCATTCTTTTAAGGTCTGTGGTACAGTCGTGTCTGCCAGCAGTGCAGAGGATCTGTTTCTAATCACTTAGTTGAAGACTAGTGATTAAATGTGAATACCAAAATCCTTTCTCTCTGCTGGAAAGGGTTAGATGTGCTTTCTTCCAAAAATTGTAACACTTACCTGACTCATGTTTTGGGTAGTGGAAGATACACACACCTTAGGAAGTGCACAGAAAAGAGCATGGAGTGGTGAGTCTTTTATGGTGGTCTCCTTTCTCATCCACTTTGTGAAAGATCATCCTTTCTTCTGTGTGGATCCGATGTAATAGCTCCCATTTAAGACTTTTCCCCCTATTGTTCCACTAACCAGCTGTTTCTTTCCAGGGAAGAAGGTCAAAAGAAAAGGAAAGTGGCAGGAGTCTTCTAAGAGGCTGAATTTTCTCTTTGTGTCTCCATCCAGGTCTCTCTAATCAGCCTGGTTGCCAACACTCTTGGATACTCCGAGATGGGTCCCATCAAATCCTTGAGGACCCTCCGGGCCCTGCGGCCGCTGAGAGCACTGTCACGGTTCGAGGGGATGAGGGTAAGAGGACACAAAGCATCCATCAAAGCTCAGCTTTGTGTGGGGCAAAGTGTAACAGGGCATTGTAGCACGTGGTTTTGTCAGCCAAAGGAGATGAATGATAGTGCTTTATCAAAGCAACAAAGAAATCCCTCTTCAGTCTTGGTTGCAGTTGTATCATTACATCTTTATCCTTGGGTGGATTTAGTGATAAACTAATCCTTCTGCCTAACTTGTCATACTATGCCTTAAAAAACAGCTTTTTGGATGAGGAAGCATCTGGCTATCAATTACCTCTCAATTATAAGGTGTATCAGGGGAGCAACCAAGCTAAAGTTTGCTTCCTGTTTTGACACACATTAAAATGAGAGTGACTAGAAAGTTCTTAAGGATGTTTTCACTAATAATTAAAGCAAAAATTAGAAATGCTAAAGATAGGGAAAGCGAATGAATGATTTTTTTTTTCCTTTGAACAGATTGCAGTTTTAATGAGGAATGTTAGGATTAACATTAAAACCATACAGCTTGTGCTTATTGCTCCATCTTGTGCATCCAACTCTTTTCTGCATTCCTTTGCCACCGTGGCTATATTCCCACAGCATACCTGTTTATTTGTTAAGCCTACTTGCTAACAAGAATCAATAATTGTTTAGATAAGCACTTTATTTAGTTCCTCACACCATGCATGACTTGCCAGTGGTGACAGCTGTGCTCTGTATGAGCTGAGGTTACTGCTAACCTTGCAGATTGCATAGCAAGGTAGAGCAAATCCGTGACAAAATTCTGTGTCAAATTATATTGATGACCTCAAATCTCCCTGCTAGGCCAAGGGAAATGCTACATATTTCACAGTGATGTATATTCAGGGTAAAGCTTTCCTGTAGATAAAATTTTAGTTCGAATCATCAGTGACTAAATGTGTATTTCATGCGCTGATCTCCCAGCAATGAATTATTGTCATTGCAAAGCTCTCACAGCAAGAGACTGAAGGCAGGAGAACCTAACAACTGAAAGGAGCCAGGAAATATGGTGATACAGTAGCATAGGAAAACCCCACATCCATTCTTTTCCTCTTCTGTGGATGACCAGATTTGGCAATATAATGCTTTGTTCCAAAGATTTTGTGATTAGCTAAATCATATTTTTGTGGATGAGAATGACGCAAGTATTGTTGCAGACCACTTCTGTGTTAGTACTAAGACAGAAAGATTCAAAGGGCTCTCTTTATCCAGGCACCCAAACCTGAATTGTTTTGGTCACCACAATCTTTCCAGCAGTCAGGCAATATTTTGCAGGTAGTTGACCAAATAAAACCAAAGTGTAAAGACACAAATTGAGGTTGCACTACTGACAATAATTAAAGCTCTCATTCCTGTAATTCGATGACCTCACTCCAAGTCTTTATTAAACATTCACAGATGGAACTGTTTCAGTATTCAGTATTAGCAAAAGCAGTAATTTAACTACCAGAGTGATTTGTGCACAGATTCTCCTAAATCAGTTTAGAACTGGCTTATGAAGGCTTAGCTTTTACTGATGGGTTTACCAGCAAAGCTCAAGCAAAACTCAGTGTGTTCTAAGATGACATGTGACTGGCCCTTTTCAGTCCTGAGGGCTAATTCTAGCA